>WWET01002454.1:51121-71586 GCA_011038615.1 Limnodynastes dumerilii
GGGGGTACAGCCTACCAAGAGCAGGTTCAGGCAGCCAAAAGAGCAGCAAGGGACTTCTATGGGCAAGTCTACAGGTATGGGCACCAGAAAAAAGGTGCATAAACAAGCTCAGGGCAAAAAGGGACCAGAGTATGGGACAGGATCTCCAGCAGGACCATTGTTGGGATTTTTTGCTGGGTCCCAGGCTGGGTCCATTGTGGAGTCTGTAGTCCCCGCCTCTTTCCTGGGTCCAAGTAGCAAAGGTCAGCTGGTGTCTGGTTCCAGGGTGGGATCCCCTGCCTCTTCATGTCCGTCATCTTCTTCTGCCCTCCTCAGGCTCTCAACATCTGTCGGGTCTGTTCTATCAGCAAGTGAGGCTAGGTCAGGGGGGCAGGAGTTCAGCTAGGCTCCAGGATTCTGCTCCAGGGTCGCTGTGGATGTTCATTTACAGCATCTTTCCCTCTCAAGGTTAGGCCCCCCAAGGAGGTCAGTTGCCTTTCTCCTTTGCCATAATGCCCCTTATTCCCCGGCGCTTGTATTTTCTTGAGGAAAATATGGGGGTGTTGACGCACGGGGGTCTGGCAACAAACACAGCCTGGGATCGCTGTGAGGACATAGGTCCTGTAGAAGCTGACACTTTCCAGTTGCTGGGGTGGGCAGTTGTGAATGGGTAAAATAAAAGTGTTCTTGCTGGAAGACCAGTCCTGAGGTGGCACCATGGTCAATAGACCTTTTTGATCTTCGGGGGGTATGTTTGCTGGTTGGGGGAGTAGGCTGAACCCCCAATCTGCTGTTGGGCCACCTATCCACTATTGCTTGGCAAATTTATATTTGGACCCAATTAATTAAAACCATGTACCCTTTTTAAATCGCAGCCATGGTGTCCAAGTATTTATTTCAGTGGGAGTGATTTTCTGGATGGCGTGTGGTGAGCTCTCTGCCGTTTACCGTTTATGGGTGCGATAAACATGAAGGGTACATGGTCTCACAGATCTATGTTTTATTAACAGAACACAGTGCAGGCCTCTTAAGAAGCATGAAGCATGCACAGTAGCACCTCCGTCATGTTCATACAAGAGCAGAACGGAGTGTAGACCAGAACCAATGGCAGGAGATTAGGGAACTTGTGACAGGGAAAAGTAACATCACTAGGCCCTTTGCAGAGTTGTCTATGGGCCAATGATGATACATAGCACAGTTCTGGGACAAATCCCCAGAATTTTAAAGCTCATATTGCAAACAAAGACGAGTAAAAGGGGCATTTTTTGCTGACTGATAAATACATCCAGTGTTACTATGGTAGTGTTTCATGTCCACTAATGTATTGCGTTAGGCTCTCACAAGGTTCATTAGTACTAATATCTTCTTAACTACATGTGTATAATACACATACAAATTATACCTTTCACTAATTGCTGGCTTATTCCATGTCTCTGCCATCTCCAAATACTAAACAGGCCCTGATTACCACATTCTAAGGAATTAGGGATTTTACTAGCCCAGAGTACAGGAAGTGCCTAGTGGAGCATGGTAAAAGAAGCACTAAAATTAAATACAAATAAAACCAGTTTTAATATAAGTTTTGAACCCCATTAACATCATTACAATAGGTAAAATTGGTCACATCCTCCCACAAGGTGTTTTACTCTGTATTCAGTGATCCTATTGATTAAGAATCAAAATACACAGAGACAAGCAATAGACAAAGATCAGCTAAAATAAAGTGCTGAGACTACTGTCAGCTTCTTAATATTTTATTCTAGAGGATAACTTTACTTTATGTGTTTATGTGATTGCCTAAGATTCTGTTTTTCCAATGTATACAACCCCCAATACATAAACCTTTTCCTAGCTAGTAAATCTTACTGTTGTAAAAAGATTTGAACAAAGTAGTTAAAATTATTTGATCTTTTTTTTTTTAAACCTAGTGATTGAAGAAACTCAAAGATAATAAAAGGTTATATATTTATCAAACATGGAACACAAATAGTATTCCTGCAAGTTGTTTTCAATTTTTGTATGGATTGCAACTACATATGCGCTGCTAAGAACTGTTTAAAAATACAAAACATTAAAATACCAACTTGTAATTTTCATAGATCAAGATAAAGTACCACATTCTATAAGTATCCATTTCCCATATGATATTGGGGCAGATCCTGAACTACGCATTTCCGCGAATTTACGTGTGGCGGACACGTAAATTCGCAGATTTGTACGCACTGCGCATGCGCACCCCTGAAAATAACGCCACTCAGAATGCGCACCGCAGGAAATACGCACATTCACGTAGCGTATTTTCAAACGTATGGAGATTTCACGTATTGCTAACGTAAATACTTACGTGTGGGCGTGCCAAATTTACGTTAGTCAACAATACGTGTGTTTTACGTGAAGTAGGCGGGGGGTGGTATTTAAAGTGTACAGTATGGGCGTGCTAAGCTGCGTACGTTCGCGTAGTCTGTACGCCCGTTAGCGGACGTATTCTGTTACGTTAGGAAAAGTTAAGGTAGGGTTTGGGTCGCGTAATTTGAGAAAATACGTCCGTGCAAGGGGTGTGCCGTGGGGAGTGTATTGACCTTACGTGTACGAAAATACGCACCGCTAAAATACGTACGCACACACGTAGTTCAGGATCTACCCCATTGTTACAAACTGTTTGTGAAGGAACTTATTAACCAGGTGGCTTCAATAATACCCTTAAAAATAAAACACTACATGAATTGGAAAAAAATCGTGTGATGAAATTGCTTTTGCAACCCAATGTATAAGAGTAGTCAAAAGCATGCATTCCGTAGACTTTAAGCATCTGGATTCCCAGAATCGACACTTCTGTACTGAAAGTCCTTCTGGCGGCAGAGCTGGAAGGGGTGAGATTGTATGTCACGTACGCTATTTTGGAAGGCGGATTTATTTAAATGATACAGTAAGGATGCCTTTTGGCCCATACGCCCTATTCAGATTTCCAAGCCATCCCCACTATACATGCAATAACAGAAATATCTTAAAGTGATGTAAGCCCTGGCTTGTAAGCCTGTACATGCAAGTGGGGAGGCCTTCCGTAGCCAGCATGGAATTCAGGATGAAGCAAGAATCCATCTTGGATCTCTGCTGCTCTCAGAGCTCAGGGTGCAGCAAAAGTGAAGGTCTGGATCTGGTTCACACTAATGCACTTCCTCTACATGGGAAGGGGGGGGGGATATGTAAATAGCACATGAGGACATACTGTTGGTTTATTGGTTTGAACAATTTACTGTAGTAAATTGTTCAAACCAATAAACCAACAGTATGTCCTCATGTGCTATTTACATATCCCCCCCCTTCCCATGTAGAGGAAGTGCTTTAGTTTACCACCCCATAATATTCCACCACTAGGTTCTGGATTCAGAGGATCCAGATTCATCCTGGGTATGTGTCTCGCACATGTGCTGCTTACTATAAATCAGGGTCGTAACTAGGGTGCAGTGCCTCCGCCCAGAGCGCTAGGACAGGTGTGGGTGGAGGTTTGCCTTTATCCTTATTCAGCATAAGAGTAAGCACTCAAAATATAGTACAGGAAGCGGATGGCTTTACCCCAGCGCTGCCTGCTTCATACATTATATGCTGAGCTCTTGCTGTTATGCTGAGGCTTGTCATTCAGCGCTTTGGCTAACAGCCTCAGCAATGCTCAGTATACAGTGTATGAGGCGGGCAGCGCTGGGGAAAAGCCACCCGTGCAGGGGAGCCAGACACTTTCATGCAACTCTCAGCGAACAGTATAATACCTCCCAAGAGTCCCGATTTCGTGGGACTGTTCCGCTGTCCCGCCCGCCTAACAACTTGTCCCTGTAGGACCAAATCTGTTACAGAATGGCAGTGACCCTAACCTATAGGGTCACTGCCATTCAAGAGAAGGGATTTGGTCCTACAGGGCCTCAGTGCAGAGATGGAGAGAGACAGACACTGAGCGCGGCGGAGGAAGGCAGAAGACATCAAGGGTAAGTAAAAAAAAATAAATGGTCTGACATGGAAGCTGGCACTGACAATAAGGGGGTATAAGGAGGCTGGCATCAAGGGGGCAGATGGAGGCTGGCAATAAGGGGGCAGATGGAGGCTGGCACTAAGGAGGCAGATGGAGGCTGGCAATAGGGGGCAGATGAAGGCTGGTAATAGGGGTGCAGATGGAGGCTGGCATTAAGGGGGCAGATGGAGGCTGGCAATAAGAGGACAGATGGAGACTGGCACTGACATTTGGGGGCAGATATGGAGGCTGACAATAGGGGGCAGACATGGAGGCTGACCATAATAAGGGGCAGACATGGATGCTGGCCATAATAATAAGGGGCAGACACAGAGGCTGGACATAATAATAAGGGACAGACATGGAGGCTGGACATAATAATAATAAGGGGCAGACATGGATGTTGGACATAATAATAAGGGACAGAAATGGAGGCTGGACAAATAATAAAGGGGCAGACATTTAATAAAGGAGCAGACATATGGAGGCTGAACAAATAATAAAGGGGCAGATATGGAGGCTGGAAAAAAATAAGGGGCAGACATATTGATGGCTAAATTATTAAAAGAGGCATGCACTAGACCCGCTATTTGGGCATGCCAGACACACCCACTTTCCCCAGACATGCCCACTAGGCGGTACAAGACACACACCCTCTACCAGGCCACGAAAATATGTCCCTCTCTACAATTATCAAATGTTGGGAGGTATGTAGTATATGAAGCGGACGGCCTTTCCCCAGCACTGTCCGCTTCATATATTACTGTATATGTTGCGCTCTGCAGAGGCTGTCATTAAAAAAAGACATGAAAGTGCTCCAGCTCCCCTGCACTACTGACAGCTCACTGACAAGCCTCAGCAGTGATCAACATAGATTATATGAAGTGAGTGGCTACTGCTGAGGCTTGTCAGCGAGCTCAGTAGGGGGGAATATTCTTTATTGCCCAGGGCGCCAAAATAGGTGGTTACTGCCCTGCTATAAGTCCTAGCGTTTTCCAGTCCTAGCGATTCTAAAACACCCTCTTTTTTTTTTGTAAGTGTGAATCCAGTCCATTAATCCTATTTTAAGCCATAGCACTTCGATGATAGTACTAGTACAGGCAATTGTAAATACATCTTACAAATACACACATTTATAATAGTTCCTCAAAGAATAAAAGAAACAGCCATTGATTTCTGATGCAATTTGCAAGCTGAGAGCAGTTCCAAAACATTACTGCTTATGATGTAAGATTATCTGTACTAATAGGCAGATGTTTTCCTTAACTGGTTATTACAGAGTGCACGGGTACACTTCCTGCTGCTGTATATATTATTACAGGATTCCTGGCAGTGAAATCATTGTGGCAACAAGTGACTTACTTTCCCACCCTAGTTTTAAATAAAAACAACAGAATCAATTTAACCTTAAAACATCTGCTAAATATTTGCTTCAAAAATCACATTGTTATCATAACCCTAGTTTTGTGACTAAATGTCATTTGACATAGTTATAAAGCATCAGTCTTTATAGAGAATGTAGGTTCAGCACACAGAAGGACACCAGCTGTCATAATTGTTACTTACTGTAGCATTAGGGATGATGTCTTCCATGCCCTCTTGCACTATTGTAGCAACTCTTTGAGAGATAACATTTAATTTGTACTCTATTTTATCTTTCACCTATCACATAAAGACAGCAGTAACATGAAGAGCATACAGCACATCAAGCTCTACCAGGGTGCTCAAAGACGCTTATACACATCCTCTGAGCTTTGGAAGAAGGCTTGTAGCATGTATCAAAGGCATTTAATGCTTAATCCTCATAACAAAATCCACATTTTTAGATTCTATCTACATTATGGTTGCAGAATCTGAACTCACAATCTCATTAACTAAGCATGAAAGAGCACTGTCATATTCTGCAAAGGGATAGATCTAACTACAGTACAATTGCAATGGACAGCAAAATATGCATGCTTCTAGTAATCCATTTATGAACTGTGCTTCACGAATTGCTGCCAGACCATCCAGTACATGCATTAAATAGTATTCTCCTGTTGTCACACCAGTAAAGCCAAGTGATAAAACATTGAATTGAATTATTTGATGTTAGTCTGTACTAAAAGTTTATCTGTTCCTCAAATCATTGGAACAGTATGGAAGCAGCTGGCAGCTGTGACTCTAAGCAGCCAGGGAGCCACTTTTACGAGAGTATAATGAGCCCTCAGAAATTAAGACAAGTCGGCAATTTAAAAAGAAATGCGATAGGATGCCAACACCCTAATTAATCAAATGTGACTAGATTAGAGACAGTGAGGCAGGTGGGAGTGCGCGATCTTTGAAACAAATATCAAATAGTGTTTAAATATAAAAAAAATGCCCATAACACAGTCAAAGTTTGAAATACTTTTTACTGATTGGAAGAGCTCATTGGACAACTGAAGGAAAAAAAATAGTGAAATTGAAGAAAAAATTATCCAAAGGAGTTTATAAAAAAAAAACTTGTTTATCTTTTAGAATATGATTAATTTAATTAATGTAATTGTTTCCATTTTGTATTAATGTATAAATAAGAGACAGTCAAAGCGATACTGAAAAAATAAATAAAAAAAACAGCTCCGTAAATTCCTATATCACATTACATTAATAAAAGCTTAAGAGAGATTAACTATTATTTGCTAGTAGTCATAATAACATCAACTGGTGACATTTAGACTGGAGGGTATGACATCCTAGACAACCAGCTACACCACCTGCTGTGCAAAGAAAGATCACACAGGAATCACTTATTTCTAAGAGGTTCAGCATCAGCAGTTGTGAATACAGAGATTTATGCAGAAACAAGCGATTGTTTGTGATTCCAAAGTCATTATATCACATCATCGTGGGGTTTAGTTCCCACTATTTCTTTCTGTTTCATGTTGTAACTTACACTACTAATTTATTTTATGCATGTATTACAAAAGTGAACAAACATTTATACAAACTGAGAAAAAGACATTGATTGAGCTTAAATGCAATTATTGTAATTCTCCAGCGAAACAAAACTTCTTACCTATTGTGAAGCTGAAGCCATCAATGCTGAAAGTAGCACTCCTGCATTTTTTAAACCCCTCTTTCCTACTGCTGGGCTCAGTCATTTTCCCCAGTTATTACTTATGTAGCAAAGTCTCTTCCTTTTTATGAAAGCAGTGGTTTAAAACTGGCTATTTTTCGTGCCTCTGTGTCTGCCTGTGGCAGCACTTACACCCGACTTCACACATCTCCTAATGTACAGACAGCAGTGACTGTGAGCAAAGCTTCTAACACTATCTCCTCCCACAGTGATTGTCATGTTATAATACTGCCATGTTAAACAACAGCTGACTGAAAGAAAGTCAATTATAGTTATAATACTTAAGCCATATTATTAATATGTTTTTATTAGATTTTCTGATCTTTTTTTCACAATAAATATAAATATGTGACCTTTTTAGCAAAAGATCACATGCAAAGATATTTATGACTCTATGCCTTCCTCTATCCAGCTATCCTCACTGAGGGGGGACTCCTATTCATCAAACATCAAAGCATGATACAGTGGGAACCTGCAAGTATATGTGGAATTGCAGTGGAACCAGACAAAAAGTTTAGGTCTGATCCTGAGCTTGAGAGTAACGGCAGAACAAATATATACCTTGGCAAAACCGTGTTACAGTGTGAGAAGTGCAAATGAATTTACATTTATGAGTTGTAGAATTTAAAATTATTCAGGATCTATTGGCTATGCAATAGATATGTGTTCTCATGTATGTATATTCTTTTTACTGATCTTTTTTTAGTTAGCCTTAGGCTGATTGGGTTCATAAAGTGGTCTTTGAAATAAATCTTGCCACGTGTGGACAAACCAATTCAGTAACCAGGTTGCTGGTAAAACTATTAACTGCAAAATTTTTCCACTGGAGGAAAAAAAGAGGCTACTAATGTAATACAACGTACTCCTTATTCCCACATATAATTAAATATGATCTTAATATACCATGAACAAATGCAAAAAAAGTTAAAGTATCACATATTTATTAACACAGTTTAAAAAAGTATTACATATAAAAAAAACTATTATCAAATAGTGTAGAGAAGACTACTAACTTGATTATGGTAAGTTTCTCATGCGTAATTAGTTAGGATTTATCTAGGAGTTATCTGTTCTGTTTACCTTAATTGGTGACATTACACATGGGGCTCTATTTACTAACTTCATTTTTAGGTGCAAATGCCTGTTTTATCACTAAAACGTACATTATCACCCAAAGATTAACTACTACAATTTACTATGCTGCATTCGCCATGGAAATCTGCTGTTTCCATGGCGTAGCACAATCACTTCTTAAGTCTTCACCGGCCCGTTGATCTTAACGGGTGTCGGCACTACTCTACAATTTACTATCCCTCGGTGCCGAAATTATAATTCGGCACCGAAGGTAAAAATAACGCCATCTCTGGATGGCATTAGTGACTTCGGACCGGATTCAGATTTAATAACGCAGGTCACTTACGCAAGCATTGTGCGTAAGTGACCTGCCTTCACTGGAGGGCGCATGCACCCTCCAGATGTTATGCTAGGGTTACGTGGTCCGCACGTCTGATTTAATGCAGGCTTATGGCAGCGTAAGCTGCCATAAAGCCCGCACAACAGAGGGGAGGGACAGGGGGGGTGCACTCCCCTTTGTCTTGCGTTATTACAGACCACCGCACGCACGGAAAGCGTGCGGGTGTCTGAATCAGGTCCTGCATCCCAGCAAACTCACCTGAATCTGGTCCTTCATCCCAGCAATCTCCCCATATTCCCTTTTTCTCCTCCTAATAGCTGTTATTAGGGGAGGAAAAGGGGGGCATGTATGGGGAGACCGCTGGCATAAAGGAGGATGCGGTCATTTAAAAAAAAAAGTAAACAAAAAAACTAATGTAGAACCTTAAAAACATTAAAAAAGGTGAAAAAAGATAAACCTCACCTGTCCGGGAGACGCGTCCGACTCAGGAGATTCCAGCCCCGATATGAAGACTCGTGGTTTTCATATTTGTGCTTGAAATTTTCTAAGTCCGATAGTGTAGTCTCTGCGCATGCGCAGGACTTCATTCATATGAAATATGAATGAAGTGGCCTTCGATGCTGGCAGAGAGCATCGCGGGACCTCGGCAGAGAGGTGAGTAATAGTAAATTTTAAAGGGGAAGCTGCCAGGCTCGCCACGAGCACAAGCACAAGCGAGCCTGGAGCAGCATCGTTCGACAAAGAAAAAAAAATGGTAAATAGAGCCCATGGTGTTGAGGTTAAAGTAAGTGTTTTTCAGATGACACAAAGATAGGTAGCAGGGTAGTTAGAGGTTTAACCAAAATGATTGATGATCTACTGTGGGTACTCTGAAAGAAGTAGAATGGTCAGGAGTGTGGCAACTACAGTTTAATGCCAAAAACTGCGAAATCATGCACTTGGGACTCATGGGTTTTGGGACTATAAAAAAACAATAGCAAAATAATTAATGGCACTACATTAGAAACTACTGAGGAGGAATGAGATCTCGGAATCAAGCAAACAAACCAAAGGACAAGGTAAGTCAGATTCCTGGTTGCATAGATAGAGGAACTAGAAACAGAGAAGTAGAAACATCACTTTATAGGTCGTTAGTATGGACTCACTTGGAATACTATGTTCAGTTCTGGAGGTCATATCTCCCGAAGGACATAGACAATTACCTTAGAGCCCATGTAAAACGTGCAACTAAAATGGTGTACAGCATGCATCACAAAACATACAAAAAATGACTAGAGGAAATAAATATTAATAACATGGGGCCTGATCCAGACCTACGACCGCGAGCGCCCGCGAGCGTAGTGTATGTTCGCCCGGGCGTATAAACTTTCACGCCCATGACACTCCCATTGATTGTACCTACTTACAGCGGCTGAACCCTACCATAAGTTTTTCCAGCGTACATGCGGATTTTCGTACCGATACGCTGGTCGTATTGGGCTTAGCACGCCCATACTGTACAATTTAAATGGCTATCCCCGCCTCTGTGTAGTAACTCGAGCGTCCAGACTATCGTCGTACAAAACGCACGCCCCTTGGGCGAAAAATACGCTGAAAATACGCTCGCTGTACGCTCATGTCCTTCGGACGACCGGAAGTTGTCATACTGCACATGCGCAGTGTGTTTTTTCTCCCGTTTTTACGAAAGAGATGCATTAGAACACAAGGGAATGCATGTAAACTGGAGGGTGTAAGTTTAGAGGAAATGTAAAATTCACTGAATTTTCACTGAAAGAGCAGTTGATAAGTGGAATAATCTCTTATTTAACATAATAGATGCTAACACAGAACAACAATTTAAACATGCCTGGGATAAATCTAAGGACATCCTAAATATAGACCGGATCTAGACCATCATGCAACAGTCGAATTCTGAAAGCTGCTTGCGTAATTTGGCTGAATATCTGGCAATGCACATGCACCTGCCAGATGTTCCACAACAGATCTAAGAACTAAGTTCCGTACGCCTGGAGTTCTGTCTGACAGGGTGACGTATCCCCTCCCCGTGTTCTGTAAGGAGGGTGGGTGGGGGAGAGCAATTACATTTTACAGTAGGGGTTAGGTTTTCAAACTCTTAAGGTAGCGTAACCCAGCTTAAGTCTGCATGAGAGAGGGGAATGACAGGGGAGTTCACTACCATCTTCTGTGCAGATTATTTACCACATGCATGGAAGATCAGGATCCGGTCCTGCTACAATAAATTGAAGGTTAAATATGGCCTAGGGTCAGAACAGTTTAAAAAAAAAAAAAGGCAGTTTAGATGGGCCTGGTGGCTTTTATCTGAAGTCACACTGGGATCTATTTATATAAAAGTTCATTTTAGCATCCAGCCGCAGTCTGACTCCAGACCAGCGGCGCTGTTCTGGAGTCAGACTGCGACTGGATGCTAAAATGGTAACCCCTCTGTATAAGACGCACCCTGTTTTTGGAGTAAGATGTGTCTCCCGGACAGGTAAGTTTTGCTTTTTTTAAACATTTTTTTTTTTTTTACAATTATTGTGTTTTTTCATGTGTGTTTATGTTTATAATTAATTTTTTAACGTTAGATTTATTTATTTTTAACTTTCCACACATAGCTCTATTGAAGCGATCTCCCTGTACATACACCCCTTTTTCTCCCCCTAATAACAGCTATTAGGGGGAGGAAAAGAGGGGAATATGGGGAGATTGCTGGAATACTTACCCCTAAAGCCAGCTCTGAAAAGAACGGGCTGGTGGGTGATACGATATGTACAGGCATCGCCATGGAAACTGTAGTTTCCCATGGCGATGCAATCAGAGCCGGTGCTAGCATGTCTGGCGCCCCCCTGCAAAAATTAAATTTGCACCCTTCTCCCATCATGTGTCTCCAGCCCCCCCTCCCCAGTCTATAATGTGCCTCCAGCCCCCTCCAGTACTCCTGTAATGCACCTCCAGCCCTCTCCAGTACTCCTATAATGCACCTCCATCCCCCTCCAGTACTCCTATCATGTGTCACCAGCCCCACACCCCCTTCTAGTATTCCCATAATGTGACACCAATCCCCAAATTGTAATTCTTCTTGGAGTCTTCCTCCGCGGCGCTCTCCTCCTCTGGCAGGCAGCTCATGCAGGAAACTCCTGATATCAGCCGCTCTATGTAACTGCCGCAGCAGCTCATACAGGAAACTCCTGATATCAGCCGCTGTATGTAACTGCCGCAGCAATTGTTTTACCTGGAGTCTTCCTCCGCGGTGCTCTCATCCTCCAGCAGGCAGCTCATACAGGAAGTTCCTGTATGAGCATCTGAGGCAGTTACACAGAGCAGCTGACATCAGTCGCTGTATGTAACTGCCGTGGCAGTTCACTCAGGAACCTCCTGTATGAGCTGCCAGCCAGTCTCCATCGCATCCAACGCCTATGGCAGCAGGGGATAGCAGGCGGAGGGGAGCGCCTCTCTGGCTTACGCCTATGGCAGCAGGGGATAGCAGGCGGAGGGGAGCGCCTCTCTGGCTTACGTCGGCCCTGGATGCAAGGTTTATAAATATCAGACTTCATTTTCCTGTGATAAAGCCCATTTTCACATGAAAACGGACTTTATCAAAGTAAAATGATCTTTATAAATAGAGCCCACTGTATTTTCCTATAAGTAGATGTGGCCAGCACAAAAGTAGGCAGAACATCACACATTACAGATTGCAACCTAGCGACTTTCACATATTACAGACTGCATTCTAGTGACTGTAACACATTAAATACAGCATCCTAATGACCAACACACATTAAAACCTGCATCTTATTGACCACCACATATTAAAGACTGCATCCTAGTGACTACCAAATACTATAGACAGTACCCTAGTGACCACTACACATTAGAGACTGCATATAGTTACTGTCACACATTTAAGACTGCATCCTTGTGCCCATTACTTATTAGAGATAGCAAACTAGAACACTATAATAAGGTAGGAGAGAGAGAGACAGAGATAGAGAGAGAGAGAGAGAGAGAGAAAGAATAAATTACTATGGGAATAATTTGAACAAAATTAAGAAAAAATAAAGAGTTTTTATTATGGGGCATCTCAAAATGCCCCATAATAAATCTATATATAATATAAGACTGACTTTACTTTATTTCCCATTTTCTTATTTCTACCTAATATTATCTATCCTTGTTGCTCCATCAGTTGCCTGTGTCCCAGAAGCACAGAGTGTTTGAGGTTATGACGTCACATGTGTGGTGCTCCCGTGCAGATCTCCTCTGCTCTTGGCTCTATGATAGAACCCTGAGAATAGGCAATTTTTATTACCCCCTAAAAAATTTGATCTACACTCTAAAGCCAGAAAATGTGACACAGTGGGCTGGATCCAGAACAACGTCCGTTGTCCATAATACGTTCGTCAGATGCCGAAAATAGCTACTGCGCATGTGTAGTAACTAATGCATGTTATCTATGTATCGTTTCGTCACGTAGATTGCGTATATGCAAATTAAATCTGTGAATGTTTCTGCACATACAAGACTAAAATAAATATTAATATACTTGGGTGCTTACTGCTCCCCATTTTTCCTTTGCTTCCCCCCCCCCATAGTTATACCTATCAATTTTAATAAAAATGTAAAATATGAAGGTTACAAGATTTTGTAGAGCACAACCCCTTTTAGTTCTTTCTCTCCCTATGATATGATGCTACTGTTATTGGTCTCTGAATATTGTGTTCTCTGGGGCTGATTACTGATCTTTTTACACTCTTTGATTACCTTCAATAAACATAATGGACCTGATCCAGAGCTGCGCTTCCACATATTTTTAGAGGGAACTGCAGCGGGAATGAGCTCTGTACATGTACAGAATAGGAGCGCGTACAGAAAGATGGGCACATGCTATGGGCTGGTGCAACAGGGAGCAACAGGGAGTTCCACAACATTTAAATTATAAAGAGGGAGGTTTTGTGCTGCTGCGAGCGCAATAGCTGGCCGGATTCCCTGCTCCTCCATCTAAAATCTGACACCAGCTCAGAGATGGTGTATGTGTAAAATGAGGCATGTTTTTATCATTTATTGGCTCTCTTTAGTTAAACACATCTCTACACATTTGTGGTTAAACTGAAGCATCCATTCATTTATAAGATCCTTCTTTTGGCCATAAAAAACATGCTTATAGTTTTTGTTTTGTAAAGCTTTAATAGCAGCACATTGCCGCACACTCCACTCAGGCATTGTATAAATCATTGTACTTATTTGAAGTGTTTTCACTTGACTTTCAAAGCAGAAATCATTTGTAACCTGCAAACTTGTATAGGCTGCCTCGAGTATACCTCGCAGCCTCTGCCTCGCATCTATTTGCACATCCGTTACCAGAAACCGCTTTCTGTTAAGTTTTATTTAAGGACAACTTTAAATCTGCATCTCTAATTCCTGGAATAGGTGATTCATACCAAACCAGTTAATTTTCCACCATGCTCACGACACTGATATTTTCATGGGATACTAAATGCATTTTTTAAAACCATACTGAAATGTTTATAGACAGTCATTTAGCCGTGGAGAACATTCTAGAATGCATTATCCATGAATGCACTCTGTTAATACTTCTCCTCTTCAAGATTAAATCACAGTTATAAGTGTAACTTAGATTTATTGAACATGTAGAAGCTTAATTTAATAATCCCCTAAATAGTGTTTTTGCTATTTTTTGACTAATATTATTATATTCGTATTTGCAACCCATTATTTAAAATAAAAACAAATTGTGGTCCATTACAATCTATTTAAATTGTTGATTTTGATAGGTGAAAAAAGTGTTTCTCATAAGAGGACAGATATAAAATGCAAATCGATTTATGGCAGGCTTTAACACCATCCTCCAGGCAGAGTCCACATGCACGAGTAAAGGGGTGTGGTTAACTACATAAATATCGTTTGCTGAATCTCAACTGCGGATTTTACTCCTGTGAATTTTTATGAAAGTATGCAATTTCACACTTAAGTGTGAATACAGTCCGCAAAATATAAAAAAAATATGGTTACTCCCTAACTAGAGTTTCGAGAGTAGCTACTTTGCATTGCTAGTACAGGGAATGATTACACGCATTTCAAACAAGAATATAGATATAGAATAGATAATAGATCAGAGCGCCACAACAGTGTTCTTTCTAATTCAAATATAACAAACACCTTCTTGAATCAAGTAGCTTCTTAGCTCCATGTGTATTACGATGAATTGATGTTCAGGAAAAAACAAAGGGGGAAAAAAAATAGTGTAGTAATTTGTGTTAAGAGTACCAAAAATGCGTGCCAGACACTTATATCAAATAGATTCAACTATATAAAATAGATCTAAATATTTGATATAAGTGTCTGGTACGCATTTTTAGTACTCTTAACTACACAGTGGTGATCCCTTATTTACTATACTCACTTCCTGGGCTCTGCATAATTTTTCCTATATCTATCACAAAGTTAATTACACAAATTACTACACTATATGTGTTTTTTATTTCCCCTTTGTTTTTTCCTGAGCATCAATTCATCATAATACACATGGAGCTAAGAAGCTACTTGATTCAAGAAGGTGTTTGTTATAATTGAATTAGAAAGAACACTGTTGTGGCGCTCTGATTTATTATCTTTTCTAAATTTTCCCTTTATAAGTCTGGAACTACAGCAGACGTCTGAAAGACCGCATTTACGCAATCTACGTAAGAAAAAGATACGTAGATTACGTTAAGAAATTACTACGCATGTGCAGTAGTAAAAATCGCTAAACACCGGACGTATATGTTATATACGTCCGGCACTCTGAATACGGGCCTTAGTCCTAGATAAAAGCTGCCTCCTTCACCATTGGGATTATAACAGGTTCTACAGCTATTCTAATCACACTACATTGGACTTTTTTGCGCTGGTTGACATATTTCTTGCAAGAACACAGATATGTATAGTTAAATAGGCTGTGAGGTGTAATGCAGCAGTCTACACAAGTTACACGTTTCTAAGTTTTATAAACTTAACAAAAAGTACATTTATTTTTTTTAAAGCATAACTTAGAAAATGTCTAAAATGGAAAATATGTATTAAAAATACCTGGCAAAATGTGTTCTGCTATTCAGTATTCAAATTTGTTATATTACTCTTTGGTGTGTCCATAACTAAATAAAGGAATTTTAAAAAAGAATAATAGTTCAATGTATGCAGTTTGTTTAAAACGTGTTTTAATCTTAGAGTGTTTAATGACTGTTTGGTTTGTAGGGTCTGTATTAGGGCACAAAGTGAGGTGGTATACAGGTGTCATGTCTCCCACGGATTTAAATGAAAATCTATAAATCTCCGTTTACTTTTATTATTTGTAGATTTTCATACTGCCACTTCTACATTTGCACTTCGACCACTGGTCTGTATATTATTGAAGAAAAAGCATTTACACCAGCCCTGAACTGACAAATTTTAAAACAGTGAAACACCCCATTTCAGTAGAGCACAGAACAAGTGTAGCAGTCTAAGGGCCTCATTTACTAAGGTCGGTTTTTTGCCAGCATCACCGTGATTTTCCTGCGATTTTTTTTTTTTAATCACCGGATTTGCTAAGTGCCCTTTTTGGCTGGCGATTTATAATTGTCAGCGATGTGTGTCGATTTTTTTCCAGGCTAAATCACCGCAATTTTATGCTTATAATTACGGCGATTTAGCTGTAAATAGCCACACACACTGGCCCGTTGTTACGGTCTCGCACCAGAGACTATAAAAGAGCCCCAGCAATGGCATTAGTCATTAGCTGGAGGGACTGCGAAGAAGAAGGAGCGGCTCGTCTGGACCAGTGAGGAGAAGAGCCAAAAACCCAATCGACGCCTGGCAACATTGAGGACTTCAGAACTGTAAGTATTTTCTATAAAGTCACTACCATATGTTTAATTTAATAATTAACGTGGGCATTTACTTTGCCATTAACTTCTATGGGGGCATCTAGTATGGAATTAACTTTGATGGGGGCATCTATGCTTCCATTCACTTCTATGGGGCATCTATGCAGGCATTCACTTCTATGGGGGCAACTAAATTATATCGGGGATTAACATGTTGCAATTTTAACAAAGCGTCATCTACAGAGGCAATCTATTATACGGGGGAAATTGTGACATTTTATTGAACAGGGGCAACTACTATTGTGGATATTAAATGGGGGCAACTACTTTGTTATAACTGAACGGGGCAATGTATTCTTTAATTATTTGTACGTGGGCATGTAGTGTTTACTTTGTTGTAGGGGGCATGTAATGTTTTATTTACTGTAATGTGGGCCATTATTTAAGCAGCAGCATGCACTTAACCCTTGCCATGCTGCCGCTTATGGTTCTAAATGGCACAGCATGCCCTGCTAAACATGGGCATGCTGTGCCTTACAGTACTACATGCGACTGCATGCTAAGGGTTATTTCCATGATGTGCTATACATTTTTATAGTATCAAAACACATGAAAAAACTGTTCTGTTTCTGAAAAGCAACACTCACACCAGGCGCTTTTAAATAGCGCTTTTTAATAAAAAGTCGCCCGAGATTTTACTAAGCGATGCTTAGTAAATCCAGCAACTGCTATGTCTGACACAGAAAAAAAATCACCATGGCGATGTTTGCCATGCCGATTTTTTCAAAGGCAAAAGTTCTGGGACTTTGCCTTTAATGCAGTGATTGCATAATCGCCACCTAAATCCCTAAAAACGACCTTAGTAAATGGAGCCCTAAAACTTGCTTTGCTTAAACTTAATAACAGGTGTCAACTGCAACTGTTTTTTATGTTTTATGTTTTGCAGTTTCTAAAAAAAAGATTTGATTCATCTACATCACAAAATAATACAGATGTTTATACAAAGGCTATTTCTATACCTATGATACACATAGTTATAGACATACAATTCCCCAGCCTAACCACCTTAACCACCCTTTTCTCCAAATTGCAAGAATATTTTCTTTTATGTTAAAGAGCTTAATTTATCAAGTTCCTTATTTTACTAACTTCCTAATTTTATCATATCACAACTACCCTACAGTTTTGCAGAACAAATTACAGATAACGAACAAAACTTCACTATTATTTCATTACTTGTGAAAAAAGATGTTGTACTAAATCTGTAATTCATAATAACAAATTAAATATTTGTTTTTAATGAATAAATGCCACTAGGTAAAGAAATTTGTGTACCAAATATTGCCCACTACGAAGCTAATCCTATTTTTTTTAGGTGTAAGCACAGTGTGTATTCACCCTGCACATGAGCAGTACAGAAGCAAGTACAAAAAGATGGACACAAAGGGCCAGATTTACTAAGCTGCGGGTTTGGAAAAAGTGGAGATGCTGCCCTATAACAACCAATCAGATTCTAGCTCCCGCTTTCTTTTTACATAATAGAGAATGTCAGCCAAATCTGATTGGTTGCTATGGGCAGGATCTCCACTTTTCCAAACCCACAGCCTAGTAAATCTGGCCCAAAAGTCTGATCCATCTGTGTTTTCTTCTAAGACAGTGGGTGGATTAGTGCTGTGGGAAGCACAGTAGCAGCCCAGTTTCTCTATGCTTCCTCCTTTATATTTAACACAGCGCTACACACTAAGTATTTTTCAAGGGTTAATTTCCGAATGCATTTGTTAAGATCTAGATAAATATTTCATTGATTTGGTATATTGGATGGGGTGAATTTTAAACCTTTGTTGGGGAAACAAATGTGATTTAATTGTAAGTTGAAGGTGATTAAATTACAGATTCCTACTGGTTCTAAGGTGTTAGTGTTATCTGGATTCTTTGTGACTTTTTGATCTCCTCTTTTTCCACTTCTGACTTTTTTTGTTTTCTTGAGGATGTGATGGGAGTCATCGAAGTTACTTGTGTGGTTGTGGGATTTTGTACTGAGAAAACCCCACATTGTGGTTGGATATGGGAGTCAGTGGTTTGTTGGTTCGGTAGTGTTGGTGAGCCTGGTGTCAGTGTATCGCTGGATGTGTCACTAGTTTGACCACTAAGCAGGTTCTGTTCAATGGGTTGGCTCTGTACTCTTTGTTGGATTCCTTGGTCAAGTCGAGGTCAAGTGATCCCAGTTAAAACGATTCTATGATGGCCTAGGTATATTCTTGATCATCCTTTGTGTTGTAGACTGAGAAAGATATTGATGAGTCGGAAGAAGGTAAATATGTCAGAGTTCATCTGGATTGTTTGTCTCTGGTGATCTGTACTACTAATGGGTTTGTGTTATGTTAGTTAGACTCCTTCTCTTCCTCTCCATGAAGCCACATTCTTATCGTCACTGCTGGACTTGGGTTGACAATGTTATTACAGATATAGATATATATATATATATATATATATATATATATACACAAGAAACATTCATATGAGCTTGACATTAAAAATTACCACGTTTCAACAACATACTACACCAGAATTTGTTCTCTTTTTTTCCCTTCTCCCACAGTCTCCCTCCCCTTCTCTGATATAAACTCATCATCAGGATGTCTTCCTGGGACTCAACTATTATACCTGAGATTCAAAGGAGTAACTAGGGTGAGTTTTTATGGGTATATGCCCTGGGCGCCGATGGTCACCCAGGTGCAAGGGGGCGCCATAATTACATAAAGGAAGGGAAAAGAAGTGATCACATGGCCAATGTACAGCAAATGCATGCCTAACCAAGTGCACCCAATCCAAATCTGAATACAGATGGAAACAAGCATTGTTTACGTCAAGACATTAGACATGATCTGCCACAGGGAGTTGACACAACCTATTTCTGACCAGTGCGTTAGACTTTCAGACTTCAAATGCAAGTTTGGATATTGCTGCTGGAGTATTCCGCTCATGTAACATAAGGGTGCCCTATGTCACACAAAAATCCACCAGAGAGAGTGGAGTGACAGGGGGGTTCACTCCCCACTCTCGTGCAGACGGCAGACCCCCACACGTACGGAAAGCATGCAGGGGTTTTGATCCAGTCCATTATTTATAACCTTCCAGGAGACTCACAGAATTCTAGCATTGGTCTCGGTATCTCCTGCAATGGGAGTAACAGCAGAAATTGCACCTCTGACAGGCAGGGGTTGAACTTCATGATACAATTTGTATAATATTGCGTCATTACACCCCCATACTGGTATCTCTTTTTCCATCCTGAGGGAAGAAATTAACAGTCGCCAACAATGGTATAGATTCCAGCAACCCCTAAAAGCTGTATGCAATATATGGAGCAATTACTATTAAAAAGATATAACTGTGTCGTGTTCTCACATACAGTTGTGTTACCATCAAATGCCAATCTAACGCTATGATCAGCGCATGCCACTTCTATCTCATCTTTTGTTACTTAAGTATGTCCTTTTCTTATTACTAAACATTTATTCTGGTGTTCTCCTGTATTAAAGTGGCTTTAGAAATATTTTTAAAGCATTAAGGTTCTTCCAGTCTGACTATCATGAAAACATTTCCAGCTACTATGTAGTAATTGCATAATGAGATCATGGACAAGAGAGAAAAGCAAGGACTGGGCAGTAATTGAAAAGCTTAGGAAATTATTTTGAGTCATAAAACATGCTATTACAGTATCTAATTTTCAGAGACCATATAAAAGCATGGATTACACACATGGCCAGTTCATCAAACTATTTGTTTTCCTGTGCTGCATCATACCACACCAAGATAAATACATCCATATTCATTTAAACAAACTTTATCATTTTCCTTTCAATTGCATAAATTGAAATATTTATTATGTGCATTAAGGTAGTCACATAACTTTGAGTTGGACTTAAGTACATAACTGGATAAAGTAATATCCCTCGCTGATACTGTATGCTGTGTAGGTGGGGGATGGAAAGAAATCCCGCTATTCTTTATTCAGCTACCGATTAGATAAGGGAGTTTTGCTTCCCTTTAAGTATACAAATAGAGGTGGCATCAGTGCGCCAAAAGAAATATCTGGGTCCAGTGGCGGGC
>WWET01002454.1:83919-99240 GCA_011038615.1 Limnodynastes dumerilii
GAGAGAGAGAGAGAGAGAGCTGGTGTTGTCATCTTTAACCAAAGATCTAAACATGAATGTACAGCATTGACTTGTCCCAGGAATATCAATATGCCAGCTGTTGACATTATAAGACAGATATTTGTGTGGCATAGAAAGGTAAACAATTGTAATCTCAGCTGAGCAAGGATTCCCCTGTCTCATTGTTTACATTAATATCTATTGTGCTCATAGCTGTAATTACTTTGGGCCGGATCCTAAACAACGGCCGCCAGGGGAATTACGTACATGTCCTACGTAATTCCCCTGATTTGAAGGTTGTGTGCATGCGCACAACCTTCTTACGACGCCCTAAGGGCTGGCGTACATAACGTAGGCTTCCCCCCCAATACACATGTCGTATCTCCGCCGTAAAGGTGGAGATAGACATGCTAATAAGGGGCCGCAAACCTGACACGCAAGTGTCCAGATTTACTACCGACAGCGGGGAGTGCAAGAGACGTGCACTCCCCACTACGCTGCCAGCCGTGACAACCTCGGGCATCCATAAGGTGCTTGTAGGTCTGGATCCGGCCCTTTGAAGCTTAGTATTGATATTGTAAATCATAATATACTAATTAGCATTTATAATGCAAGGTCTGTGAAGCAGCACAAATAATATTTGTCCAAGCAATACAAGTTACCAGAGTATTAAAATGTACTGTATATCAGGGTTGCCAACTATTGAATGTTTCCCTCAGGGAGCGACATGAAGGGAAGCCATAGCTTACAGCGAGGGGCGGGGCTTAATGACGCGATTTATGCAAATTGTGCCATTAAGCCCCGCTCCCTGTCAACCAGCCCAAATTCCAGGAGTCTCCCGGATATTCCAGGAGAGTCGGCAACCCTGCTTTACATAAACTATGATAGTTCCATCCTGTAGATAAAACGTTTAAATGTTTTGTTCTTCATTTTAAAATATGTTTTAATTTGCTTTATCTAATCGTATTTACAATATACAACTAAAAGTGTAATACTTTTCACATAGGAAATATGCACTTATTTAATAGTTCTTTATTTTAGCTCATCTTTCAGCTATTTGTAAAATAGTCATAGGACCTCCTCTATTTCCAGACCATATATCCAGTCATATGTTTCCAGAGCAACCATTATTTAAATTTCTCCCCAGTGCTTCTTGTGTTGTGTGGTGTGCAGAGAAAATATCATTATCTACATATTGTCTACCTCTTGGTCTGACTTCAGGACTCTCTTGGGAGAATACACTCTAATTTGGAAGTTTCTATGACATTCTGACAGTGTTGGTAAGCAAGCGTTTCATTTTATAATTCCCCACTCATTCCCTATTCCCCCAATATTCTGTGTGTTGGAAGAGTTTAATCACATTGGGGAATAGTTATGTAGCCTACACAAGTTGTACAAAGTCTATGACCATTCTGTCTGGGTCACGGCAGAGCACAGTTAATCCTTTAGGACCTGATTTCAGCACATTAATCCCATTTTTCTTCTACCCACTTACCCCCACAGACAACATGCTGCAAACATATTATGTTTTAACACATAAGTCTGTAATCAAGCAACAAAAATAAAAAATAAAACCGTTTTGAAAGCTCCTCGCATATGTCTGAATAGAGCATGGAATAGCTTTTATTCTTTGTGGTGTTTTTTACATCAGGGTTCACATCCAGAGAATTTCATTTTTAGAAGTAGATTTCCTATCAGTACCGATGACCTAGTTTTATATGAACTACAAAGCACCACATCACAGAAATCCAGGCAGCCTATTAACATCGCAAAACACATAAATATAAAGGGAGAGTTTCATCTTCTTTAACAATCTGTGAGACAGCAGCTGATGTTCAAAGCAACCAAGTGTCATATTGCTCAGCTGCAAGAATGATAAACAGACCAAATGATAAATGAATCACACCGGACAGGAGCATCTATAGGAAATACTACGTATTTTTGTCCCATAAAAAAGATGCTGTTTAAAAGCAAAGATGGCCCAGACAGTAACATTTTTTTATTTTTATAGTTTTTACCGAAACTGCAACAAGAAAAGCCCAGTAACCCTGCAAAATATCAATTAATGTCTATTCAGATATGTAGAATCATTGGGGCTCTTGCGTAACTGAGAATTGGACATAAGGGTGTAACTAAGACCTTGGTACACATGTACACATGGCGGCTCATTCCACCCCACCATCAAAGTACTTAAATAAGTCTCGAGAACTTAATACATTTTCTCCACCATATTAATCCTCATATCTCCATAAAACAAACTTGACTTTTTACCAAGCCTAAGTTCAGGGTACTTCAAATCGGTTACAGAGATGCTTAGATGCAGTCACCTCCTTTCAAGTACTTCAAAGTAGATTTAGCCTTTTGGCCATATCTGCAATCTAGACACATTATATTGAATAGATTACCCTTAAGAGTGATAGGAAGAGCTCTATCCATCTTTGAGAGCTTATATTGCTTCTCCTACAAATGCAATCACACTATCTCTATACTTAAAAGTTGTTATTTGAGTCTTGTAATAAACCTGAAAACAAATGTGACATACGCAACTTAAACTCATCTTAGAATTTCGCCAGCATCTAAATATTATTCTTGCTATATATTTGTTTTCTTGCCTTTGATGGCCTAACCTTGTTCAACTGTTTTTGTATAACAGTGTTAAAATTCTTAAAATAAAAAGAAATGACATAGGCCAGCGTCACTAGCATGAGCTCTATATAGGTATCCACCCCTGCTTAAAATTTACTAGAAGAAGAACATCTCTACACATTGGCTCACTGTGTGAAACACAACTGATGGTCAGCAGCATTCACCTGTATGTAATGTAATGGGAGCCACAGCCCATTTCCCAGGGATGTCTAGTGGCGGCCCTGGTTGAAACCCACA
Organism: Limnodynastes dumerilii; assembly: GCA_011038615.1. Lineage (NCBI taxonomy): Eukaryota > Metazoa > Chordata > Amphibia > Anura > Limnodynastidae > Limnodynastes > Limnodynastes dumerilii. Next base: position 86,803 of record WWET01002454.1, read on the forward strand.
TTCTTATTAAATATGAGATCTATTCATTTTAGACCATGAGTCATGTTGATCCCACTTCTTATACTGCAATGCAAGGAACAAAAGAGGTCCGGCGCTCCAAACATACATTAAATAACACTATGTGTCAGCACATAAATAAAAAGGAGGTTTAGTTCACAATATAGCTATATTGGGTTAAGCTCACCTGCCCAGCGTCAAGGCACCTCCTGTAGGTGAGTCCCTATCCATTTGCTATATGTGTACACAGGAGGACTCTGTTAAGACACTACCTGCATTTGAACAGCCTGCAGCGGCCATGTTTGGGGAGTGGTCAGACTCCCAAATAAAACTAAACAGTAGCAAGAAAAATGGCTGCGCTTCTATCCACTAAATTAAATATGTGCAAGTGTATATATAAATATAGGGGTACTGTAATGGGCTGAAGTCAGGATCAGAGTCCAATGGCAGAAAGGAAGGCCGATGCAAGTAACAATATCAGAATTGTCAGGAATAAATGGGTTCAGTAACCAGTTTAGCAGAAAGAAAGGGAAAAGGCAAGAAGAAGTAGAGACAAGTCAGTAAGGATACACTGTAGATTAATCAGTAGTAGGTGAAGCTTAGATTAGAAACAGGAAGCACAATAATCTGGCAAGGAGGAAGTGACAGAGCAGGGTCAAAATGGATGCCATTAGCAAGTTATGCATTGTCTCAATGCCATGATGGTCATGCTTGAAGGTAATTGGTCATACCCTCTCCTAATGTCAAGTTTAATGCTTTCAATCTGGATTTGGCTATTCCCCAATTGCAGATCTTCACAGAGATCCTAAGGCCTGCTCTGGTTTTATCAGTCAAGTGACAGAGTAAATAAATAAACTACATGGATTATGGATCATGGATGGATCTTGCATGGGACTCCCTGCTTTAATGATCCTATCTTCCAGGACTAACCCGCATTCTTCAGTACATCATTCTTCAGCTAAAGAAGGGCTCTACCACTGTACGAAAGTATTCTGTCCAATCCCTTATCCTGGCTTCTGAATTTCAGAGAGGTTTCCAGGCACATGGAATGGGTTTATAATGCTGTGCAACAGGATTCAATATCAGGATTACTTCTGAAAATATTATAGTTTCCTCCTATATTGCACATTGTTTGCGGACTCCTCTGCTGTCTCCAGTAAAAGAACCTATTCAGTTGATTCATTCCTGTCTCACTATTGCTGGTGCATATTGGGGCTGATCGAGAGCTGCACTTATATCTGCAACACAGGTGCTATTGTAGACATAGACATGGCTTTAATGTGTGAGAAGGCACATTTAAACTGTGAAAACTGAATTAGAATTGAGAATTGATGTTTCCTAAAATTTTCCTAGCTCATCTCTAATTTGGTCTGGATTGGGCACATTCTTAAGAAGGAAACTATGCTCGGTTAGTTAAGGTAGCCCTATGGTACCCTTAAGGGCCATAAGGTACCTAAAAACGGGGGGCGGGTTAGGGGCTGCACAAGTGAGTTAGGTGCGGATCTGTCTGCACCTAACTCACCCTTAGTTGTGATAACAGTCCATAGTATGCCTCTCTTTCATTGCTACCTCCATTGAAATGTACAAGGGATTGAAGATATATATAATTATAGAATGATATGCTTTTAGGATAAATTAAGTTAAGTTAATAATTATTAGAAAGATTGTTCAAAACAGATAGGTTGAACTTGTTATTTTTCTTTTGATATTATGCAGACCACAATTCCACTAATTGTCACTTAAGTGCTTCTAGAGACACTTGGGTATGTATGTGAACCTTCAGCAATAAAGGCTGCAAAACATACATTGAAAATCTCAATCTTTTATATACCTGTACTTCTGTAATTCTTTATTAGCTTTGTTTTCAGTGGAAGAACAAATGAGTGTTAGCCCATGGGCAATGTGTGCAACTGGGCTGTCCCCTGGACCCTCGTTGGTGTCATGAGTTCATATTATAAAGACAGTGAGCAAGGAAATGGAGGTTGATGTCATTATCCACCTTGGGACAAATGACTTGGTCAATGCTGGAGTTGTGGCTGTTATAGATGAATTTAGAAAGTTGGGAAATGCTGTTAAGCAGGTGGCAAATACTGTTACTCTTTCTGAAGTGTTGCCAGTACACAGATCTGAAGAAGGTAGAATGATGTGCAGTAGTGACTTCAATCTGTGGCTTAAGAAGTGGTGTCATGAGGAAGGATTTGGATTCATAAAACATAGCCATGCCATCTGGCAAAACAGAAACCTGTATAGAAGGGATAGCTCCCACCCATCATCAGATATTCTGAGGGGTATATTTACTAAAGTTGCTTTTTGCAAGCGATTTAAAATCAATCGGTCTCGCCGCGATTTTTTGTTTAAAAAAATTCACTGACGATTTTTACCCGCGAATTAAAATCCCCGTCGATATGCATCGATTTTTAAAGGGATAAATCGCTGTGCTTTTCCATAGAAAAGTACAGCGATTTTCCCTTGAAAAATCGCAGTCGCTTTATGCTAAAAAAACAAAACAAAACCAAGCGCAGCATGTTTGGAATGCTAGCATGGCTGCGTGGATAGAACTACAAGGCTCAGCATTGCTGAGCCTTGTAGTAATATCAGTGTCAGCATGTTAAACCTTCTAAGCATGCTGCGCTGTATCTGTTGTAAAAAAAAAAATACAGTGTCCAATAAACATACGGAAATACATTTACATACGTGTGCCTAAAATAAACATTTACAATGCATAATATTTCCCCCTACTCTGTAAAATTACTACAGGTGGCCACACTGTTTTGTATTAAATGTCTTTTAAACTAAATTCATAAAGTAATAAAAAATCTTTCAGATGTTTAGCTGTCATCAATCTTGGGACTTGTTGCTTGTAGTTTCTTTTATCTTTGCAGGTAATCTTCTCCTGTTGCTTGAAGAATCTTGTCCGCCTGCTAGAAGAAGATGTTCTGGTCCTCCCTTCTGCTCTTCGGCTTGTTCCGGCACTTGCCCTGACGACAGGCTCCGTCCTCTTCTTGGGCGTCGCTCCTAATGACCAATGACCATATGGAGCCTGTCGTCGGGGCAAGTGCCGGACGAAGAGCAGAAGGGAGGACCAGAAAATCTTCTTCTAGCAAGCGGACAAGATTCTACAAGCAACAGGAGAAGATTACCTGCAAAGATAAAAGAAACTACAAGCAACAAGTCCCAAGATTGATGACAGCTAAACATCTGAAAGATTTTTTATTACTTTATGCATCACACTTTAGTTTAAGACATTTAATGCTAAACAATGTGGCCACCTGTATTAATTTTACAGAGTAGGGGAAAATATTATGCATTGTAAATGTTTATTTTAGGCACACATGTATGTAAATGTATTTCTGTATGCTTATTGGATACTGTATTTTTTTTACACAGGATACAGCGCAGCATGCTTAGAAGGTTTAACATGCTGATGCTGATATTACTACAAGTCTCAGCAATGCTGAGCCTTGTAGTTCTATTAGCGCAGCCATACTAAGCATTCCAAACATGCTGCGCTTGCCTTTGGGACATAGAAAAACACATGTCAAAAATACTTACATGTGTTTTTCTGCTACAGTGTGGGGCACTTTCAATAAAAGCACCCCACAAAAAAGGCGCTTTCATTTTCAGTGCTTTGCAGATGAACTAAAGGCAATTTAGTTAAATCGCCTTTAGTGAATACGGCGAATAGTATTTTCTCTATGGCACACATCTGGACGATTTTTGTGCAGCGATGTCTGCCTGGTCGATTTTACAAAAGGCTAAAGTCCCGGGACTTTGCCTTTAGTGAATACAGCGATGGCATAATCGCCAGCAAAGTCCTGGGTCTTTTTTTGCAAAATCGACTTTAGTAAATATACCCCTGAGTGAGCAGTTTGAATGTTTTGTTAGAAACCATTTAAACTAAGAGAGGGGGGCAGTGATGTAAATAATGAAAATAGCTGCTCGCCCAACCAAGAAGCATTGTGTGGCCAGTCAATAATGACAGATAGCATAGCCGCAGCAAGTAAGGGAAAGGAAAACAGAAAAAAACAATATAAACATATCTACAAATAATAATAAACAGAAGAATAGGAAATTCATAATGCAACCTCTCAGAGAAATGTGTGCAAATGCTAGGAGCATATGAAATAATATCCCTGAACTAATTGCAATAATGGCAAGGGATAATCTGGATATTGTGGGAATCACGGAATCATGGTACAATGAAAACCATGACTGGGACCTAGCTATACCAGGATATAATTTATTTAGGAAGGACAGAGTAGGAAAAATTGGAGTGTATTAATGTATGTGAAGGAAGGGTTAACTTCAACTTTAATAGGGAGTATTGGAGAAAAAACTGAGGCACTTTGGGTAACCATAGAAACTTAGGGGGTTATTCTTCGTACTGGAGTGATGAGGAAACAGACAATGGGGTAAATCCAGAACTACGTTTGTTGTACGTTTATTCGCGTAGCGTATTTTCGTGTGCGTACATTCTATACACCCCCCTATGCACACCCCTTGAACGTACGTATTTTGTCAAGATACGCTTTCCAAAACCCACCTTAACTTTTGCCAACGTAACCACAGTGATGGGCAACACGTATTGGGCAACACGTATTTACGCAGCTAAGTACGCCCATACTGTACACTTTAAATATAAACCCCTGCCTACTTAACGTATTTCAGACGTATTTTGGACTCACGTAAAATTGGCACGCCCACACGTAAGTATTTACGTGACACATACGTGAATGGCCTATATGTTCACAATTACGCTACGTTACTGAGCGTATTTTCTATGGTGCGCATGCGCAGTACTTACCAAAAGGCGATTTTGCGTCTCCGCAATGCGTAAATTCGTTCACAAGCGTTGTTCTGGATCTGGGCCAATGTCCTATTGCAAGACACTGCTAAAATGGCATTAAAAGGGGAAGTAATAATCATGGGAGATTTTAATCTACCTGATGTAAACTGGAGTGAGTCTTCAGCAGCTCCGCTAGAAGTGGGGACATTTTTATTTCATTACAGGGAGCATCCCTCAAGCAACTGGTGAGAGAGCCCACTCGCAAAGAGATCATCTTAGATTTTGTACTTATAAATTGTGACAGCATCTCAGAAGTAAGTGTGGGTGAGAACCTAGGATCCAATGACTATCAAGCAGTATGGTTTAGTATAATGACTGAGAGAGACACGTGTCACATAAAGACAAGAGTGCTAGATTTTAGGAAGGCAGATTTTGTGTAAATGGTGAAATGTGTTAGTGATTCTTTGGCAGAGGTGAGGTACATGAAAGGAGTACAGGAGCAGTGGGGAAATTTAAAAAAATGCATTATTAAAAGCAACAGACCTTTGTATAAGAAAGGTTAGGAAAAACCCCAGAAAAAGAAAGCCAATGTGATTTACAAAAGAGGTAGCAAGTATAGTTAAAGCTGGCCCTTCTAAATTATAAGAAAACTCTAAATAATGATGACATGCAGCAGTATTTTGCAAAGCAGAAGGAGGCTAAGGTTATCAGGGCAGCAAAAGCACAAACTGAGGAAAAACTGGCCAACTTAGTACAAAAAGGGGACAAAAGGTTTTTTAGGTATATAAATGAAAGGCGAAAAACTAAAGAGGGTATAGTAAGGCTCAAAACTGAGAGTCGGAGTCTTGTTGTGGGTGGAAGGGCTGTGGCAGATCATCTTAACAAGTATTTCTGTTCAATATTCACAAAACAAAGATAGGGGAAGGGACCACTTTTAAATGGTAAGACTATTAATACAAAGGAGGCAATTACTACTACTTTCACTGAGAAGCAGGTATTAAAAGAACTTTCAAAGCTGAAAGTGGACAAATCAATGGGGCCAGATGGGATACATCCTAGGATACTAAAAGAGCTTAGAGAGGTGCTAGCAAAACTAAATTATTCAACCAGTCACTAATTACTGGAGTGATTCCAGAGGACTGGAAAATAGCAAATGTCGTGCCTCTGCATAAAAGTGGCAGTAGGAAGAAGCAGCAAACTACCGACCAATGAGTCTAACATTAGTAGTAGGGAAATTGATGGAAAAACTGTTAAGTAATGGAAACAACGTTAAAGGAACAAATTGTATCTTAAATCTAGTAACTTACAGGATCCCAAGCAGCATGGATTCAATGGGGGAAGATCATGCCAAACAAATGTATAGAATTTTTTGACTAAGTCAGTAAAGTATTGGATAAAGGGGGAGCTGTAGACATAGCTTATCTAGATTTCAGTAAAGCTTTTGACACTGTGCCACATCGCAGACTGTTAAATAAAAAAAAAACATAGGTACAGTTGGAGGGTATGCATTTTAAGACATTTCATCTATATATGTAAAACAAAATGTATGGGTAGATATCAGCTTTAGTGGGTAATTACATTGTTTAGCTTACTGAAGGTATGAACTATAATCCTGAGTTAATAAATGAAACAGTGCCTCTTTTGCACAAATAATTATAAAATAAGGTTTCATGGATACAGTATCTGGTAATACCTTTTGTTCCATTTAACTGGAGTTTCCAGCAAGCATTGTTGTTAAGTAGCATGATGTTTGTCTGAGAAATATTGTGTCTTTTGAAGCTTACAGCAAAAGTATCACTGGCAACATGTCTAGTTTAGAAGGTACAGTGATGCCCACCGATAACACAACAGAATGTGTCATTTTTAAGACCACTGCATATCTATCATCTGTTCTGTAGGCTTGTGATAATTATTTAAAAGAGTGGAAAATAGTCATAATAAATTAAATCTATAATTAGAATAGGTATGTTGAAACGTTTGATTGGTACTGTAGCATCAGTTAGCATGGGTGGATACAATATGGGCAAGGACTTGATTAATGATAATTTTGTTTAGTCATAAATGTACTTCTTCCTGAGTTAAATCAATAATAACTAATGGTATGCGTGTGCTATTGTGGCATGCCATGCTTCCTAGCATTAGTTCTTTCTTTGTGAACACAGATGTTTGGAAAATATTTAACAGTTCATCAATTATTGTGCAAGATCTATAAGCTTTAATGCTGCTATTTCTAAAGAATAAATAATGTGTTTCTGTACGCTCTGCAAATTATGACTAAAATGCTGTCTTGGGGTCCCCAAAACAACATTTTAAGGGTCTTCAAGATGTTAGGGTGGGACTCTCTCTTCTCATCTTCCCTTTCCTCAATTATCTTACTGGATCGATCCAGTCTTTCATAAAGGGACATTTTCCAGTTGCAAAGATCAGAAAACACCCCCATTTAGCAATGACACATGCACCGCATCCTCTGAAACCTGACTTCCACACTGATTTTAATTGCAACACGTTTCTGGCAGTAGGGCAGATGCATGTGCTAATGGGAGGGTCTCTGTGCAAATGCCATGTGAGCAACCCTCCACCCCACCTAGAAGCTAGAGCCAGCGTTGACCCCAATCTTTATTTATTTATATTACACTTAATAACGTACCTAAAAATATGCATGCTGTGTGCGTATCTCGCCAATTTTTTGAGGATTGCCATACAGACGTTATGCACGGAATTAAACTCCGTCCCTAATGAGATCCGTTATAAGGGGCGTGCCACTACTCCGTAAGTAGGAAGTTAAGAAATGTGAATGGGGAGAGGCATTTAAATAGAGCAGTATGGGCTAGGTCTGCAATGTCTGCATGTACTTTAGCAAAATCCGCACAAACATACGCACAGAGAGTTAAGGAAGCTCTATGGTCGCAGAGGTCAGTAAAAATCCGAAAGAACAAGGGGAGTCATGGGAGTTGCTTTGCACTTAGTTGCGTATTTTTGTGAATCCACTCGTACTTATTTCCTTCTTATCCTTTAATTAGGTCCAATAAGAATACATCAGAGTTATTTTTTTATGGTAGTATTAAATTTCAACTCCTAATATATTGACTAGTATACACATAATTATGATAATTAAATGTAAGTAGTAACAGTTCTGGGAACTAATAAAACTTCTTATTGGCTCATCCCTCTTTCAGAGCTATAATGCAGTTATCTAGGAGTTCAGTTGGAGAAGGGGTGTAGGCTCTTACCACGTGTGTCCTGTTACCACAATAATTATGATTCTCTTTACTTGTACTTTGCTTTTAAAACACTGGTATTTTTTCTTAACTCTTTCTAGAACAGTTGCTGCCATAAAGTATACACATACAAGAAAAACTTAACTTAAAAATATGTTTAAGAATACCACCTACCTTCTCTGTATAACCTGTAACCCAAATGTAATGTCCAAGCTGTTGAAAATGGTCTTACTAAATAATATTTTTTACATTAAACTTAACATTGCTTTAAATGACTTATATTCAGCATTTGTATAGTAGGATACTACACTGCTATACAGGGCCAGCAATAGAAAGATTGGCGGAGTCTGCTAAATTTGGGAAAGTACTTGGCAATGTCACACAAAATATTACTGTACTCATCTATCTCGGGATCAAATTAGATGAGTACAAACTCGGGATCAAGTGCATACACATGGTCTAGGAATATTCTTAGAAGAGGTCCTTGCTTTGTTCATATGCAGTGTAGTGTGGCTGCTTAAGAGGGAGCCTTAAGTGGAGCATATAACATGGCTTTTATACTTTTGATTAATTACAGTTCCTGTGTATATGCGGTTAAAACAGCCCAATTTTGACCATGATAGAGCCACCAGACCGAAATTAGAAAATTACTATTGGGAACGGGCATCTAATTCCCCATTCCTAATAGAGAGAAGCAGTGGTGGCGATTAGGGATAGAATGAGGAGGCTGGTAGAGGTACAAACGGGTATTGTGTTAGGCTACTTGGCATGGAGGTTTAGGGTTAAGCTGCGAGGCATGGAGGGTAAGGGTTAGGCTGTGGGGCATGGAAGGTTAGGCTTAGGGTTAGGGTTAGGCAGCGTATCACGGAATGACTGGGTTGGGTATCCGTTTTGAGTTACCTAGGGCATGTAGACATGTCAGGTCTGTAGTAGAAGCATGGAGGTTTCAAATAAGTTCTGCACATGGGCTAAGCAGTGGTGATAAGACTCAGAGGTACTGCTATGCTAGGACAAAGTGGAACTGGATCACTGGGAATCTGGAGTAGCAATAGCAGTAATCCATGAGACTGGATTGGAAGCAATTGGAATTTCTGGCAGAACTCAGACTAGAAGCAGGACTGAAAGCTGGACTGGAGGCAATTGCAACAGGAGTTAATGGTGCTACACACAGCAGATAGAGTAAGCTGGAGTCTGTAGTAGTTGCAATGAAAAGCCAAGGTTTCTGCAAGCAGCAGGTGTTGTAAACTGATGAGTAGCAATTGCAGGCTTGGAGGCAGTGGGTGCTGCAAACTAAGTCTTAGGCGATTGCAGTCTGGAAACAAAGAGTTAGAATACAGCAGATATATGACACTGGAGGAATCCAATAGTGAACTGCTGGAGCCAGGTTACATGCAAAGTTCACAAGTTTTTCTGGCACAGTCCCAGGGGTTTAAATAGACTGCTCTGAGCAAAGATTGGTAGCACAGATCATGTGACTGCAAGAGGTAGAGTTCAGTTGGCTGACTCCGGTCATGTGATTTCCAAGATGGTGACACCCACATACCAAAAGACATCACCAATAAATGCCAGAATCCAGCCTCAGAGAGCATAGAAGAGCAGTACAGGAGGCTTCAAAAGGCTGAGAGGTGCACCTCTATGGAGGGGAAGCACAGGCAGGACCAGCAAGGGCAGCTGAGAGGCACCCCCCTGATGTAGTAAGTATTGCAGCTTGTGACACTGCAGGGCATGAAGGGTTAGGGTATGGGTTAGGGTAAGTGAATGGTTTACTTACCTTTTACCATTGACAGTATTCAGAACTCAACTGTCTGCTGTAAAGCACAATTCTTTATAGGGATGCCGCACAATGACATCCCCGTTGCCTCTCTACATAGAAATGGGCTTGTTCAAAAACAAACCGCACCCCTGTGTATCTTTCAGGTTTTAATGGTCTTCATATTCACATGTCCACATGCCAATTACATTGCACCATACTTACTTGTACTTGGGGTAGATCCAGAACTACGTCCATCTTCCATAGACGGACGTAATTCAATGAACAATAGCTACTGCGCATGCGTAGTAGCGATTGTACGTAATCTGCATATTGTTTCGATACGTAGATTGCGTATATGCGGTCTAAAAGACTGCATTCCCATCACTGCTGGGAATTCCTTCTGCGGATTGTCACATACTGCACTCCTGCGGGGAAGGAACAGTAATTTTCTTTCCCTGTGAAACACAGTGTAGAAAACAGCCCTGCCCACACCCGTGAGAGGGAGAGATGGAGATATTGGGCTCTATTTATAAGAGAAAGCTGCCACTATCACTTAAAAATGAAGTTTTTCCTATTTAGAAATCATGCATCGCCAGTGGAATATATAGTTTCCATGGCGATGAATTTTGCTTTCACAGAGCATCGCTGGCCTGTTCTTCATAATGTGGGCCAGCGCTTCGTCATATTTATACAATAGGGAAGCGGAGTTTGGCACTCCGCTCCCAGTGTAAACCTAATGCCAGCTTAGGCTGGCGTTAGGAGCTGTGTGCAGGGAGTTTTCTTTCACTCCCTGCGATAGTGTGGCCAACCCGCTCCCCCCCTGTCTCTGATTGGTGCACAAGAGGGGTAATCTTATTTCTCTTTTCATTGGTGCTTCAGTGGATCAAGGGGGGAAAAACATTGGTGGTTCAGGGATTTTGCAAACGAAATGTATGAAGGAATCAGCATGATTCCTTATGCGACTTACCTCACGGTAATAAAGAGCAGGGTCTTCTTTCTGCGCATGTGCCGAGAGTGTACGGTGCATATACGACAATTTTACAGCATCGTCGGAAATTCATTAACGAATGAAGCTCCGACGATGCTGCCCCTTCTATCGCGGGACATCGAGGTCCTGCACAACGTAGGGGCATGTCTATAAATTTGATAAAGGAAGTGACCATCTCTGCAATGAAAAGCGAGCCTGGATCAGGATCCTTCATCAAATTTAAAGCATCGTCTATAAATAGAGCCCATAGAGAGAAAGAGAGGGGGAGAGACTATAATTTTCCAGACATCATGAGCTCCGTTTACAGCATTACTAACCTTATCCAGACTTGCCTCTGATTGCATTGAGTCTGGCAGGTCAATCAGAAGTATTTACTAATACTCACCTATCCTGCAAGGTCCTGTGATGATCTGTGAGCCTTATGCTGGCATTGCTGATCTTCTCATTGAAATGAAGTTGCATGAGGTCCTTGCACATGTGCAGTGTTTTACTTTCTGAATTTAGAAATCTTCTGAGACAAGTCAATAAAGGTAAGTTGGATTCTGCTTATTTTCTTTGGCCCATGGAATCGCCAATGGTGTTTCTTGTTAAAATTAATTTGTTAGCGACTGCCATGTAAAGGTAGTTTTCCATTGTGATCAGCACATGATATTGATCATTTCAATTTCATGCGATAAAGGCCATTTCACACGACAATAAAATGGAGCCCTATATTACTAACAATGGGTAGATCCTGACCTCCATCAGTAAGTATGCGGGGGCAGCGGGGAGTGCACACCCCCTGCACTCCCCGCTGTTGGTAGAAAATCTGGACACTTACGTGTCTGGATCTGCCCCAAAGTTGCTAAACTTACTGTAGAATTTTTTACTATTGTTGAAAGTAACTATTTTACTTGCTGTAGCCAAGCACTGTTTTTCTAAGGAATCATTTATGTAAACCAAAACTATACTTATCACATAATTAAAGTCTCCCAGAGTATTAAACAGATATGAACAAAAACTGCATAAATAGATGTAGGAAATGCATCATAATTTCTATTTCATGTCCTATTTATTTTTTTTTTAATGTTTATTTATTCTGATAACACATTAAGAACACAGCAACCAGTCAGACATATCATTAGTTATTTCACAGTACAGACAATAAACTGGAATCAGCTGAATAAGAATAAAAAGTACAATGACGTGGAAAAATGGGCTGTGCAGTCTGTACAGAAGATAGTGTTACCACTTTTGTCACGTATCCTACACTAAGAAAGTCTCCTGTGTTTCCTGAAAGACAATAGTAGACTTAAAAAGCATTTAGTTATGTTGCCAAATTCCACTGGGTGTTTTATGTAACTTGGTAGATATTTGAACACTGCATTAATATAACAAGATAAAAAAAATGTATGTATGTATATATATATATATATATATATATATATATATATCACGTAGCCTAAGAAAGTCTCCTGTGTTTCCTGAAAGACAATAGTAGACTTAAAAAGCATTTAGTTATGTTGCCAAATTCCACTGGGTGTTTTATGTAACTTGGTAGATATTTGAACACTACACTAAGCTCCTGTGTTTCCTGAAAGACAATAGTAGACTTAAAAAGCATTTAGTTATGTTGCCAAATTCCACTGGGTGTTTTATGTAACTTGGTAGATATTTGAACACTGCATTAATATAACAAGATAAAAAAAATGAAATG
>WWET01002454.1:116004-138518 GCA_011038615.1 Limnodynastes dumerilii
ATGGAGTATTAGGGGGGAGGGGGGCTGATGTCCTATGATGGAGTACTGGGGAGGGAGGGGATTGGAGACATGCTGAGAATACTGAGAGGGAGGCTGGAGACCAATGATGGGGATGGGGATACTGGGGGGAGGGAGACTGATGGCACCACATGATGGGAGTACAGGGGGTGCTGGTGGCATATGATGGGAGTATTACGGGGCTGGTGGCACATGATGGGAGTACTTGAGGGGCTGGTGGCACATGATATGAGTACTGGGGTGGGGGGGCTGGAGGCACATGATAGAAGTATAAGTATGCAGAAAAAAATGGGTAGGGGGGATGGGGCATCAGTCAGTTACTTACTTACTTTGCCAGGGGCGCTGGTCCCATAGATACACCCCTGGATGCAATGTTTGTGTGTAGAAAATACGCACGGTTAGATAAGGTGACCCTCTGGCACTCGTAAGTGCCATAATGTTCCTAAAAACTGGAGTGGGGCAGGGAAGGGGACAGAGAAGCAAGTGTGAATAAGGTCCTACATTATTATTGTCTATTCTGCGCACTTAGTAAAGCATACAGTGGTACATAACTGTGTAAAACTACTTTGTTTGTCCGCCAGAGAGGGCAACAGCAGAACGATTGTGAACAAAGTGAACGATCTGATGAATTTGTCTTCTGAAATGTTTTATGCTTTCATGAATTACTGTGGTTTGCTTTCTTATAATTATTAGTTAAGCAGGGCACACACTGGGACTTTTCATCCAATCTGAGATCTGATGATTTTTTATAGATTTTTTCAGTACTTACTTCTCAGCTGCCCGATGCTTCTGTACACACTAGAAAGATTTTTAGCCAATTCTGTCCCATAAAACCCTGCTGTAACGATAGTCCTGCCCATAAAGAAGCTCTGCTGCAGCAAGATGTAGGAAATAATTTGAAGCAAGGCAAGATTGTTTGATGTCATAATCTTACCTTGCGCTGTGGCTCAATGATTAGCACTGTGTCTCACAGTGCTCAGGTCACGAGTTTGATTGCCAGATCAGGGGCTAGATTTACTAAAGTAGAGATTATCAAAATCGCCATTGTTTGCTATTTTTTTGTGGCTATTTTGTAATCTCAGATTTACTAAAGGCGATTTTCCTATTAAATCGCCAGTGATGAGCTATCTGTGGCGATTTTTCCCATTCATGAGATCAAAATCTCAGATTTACTAATATGCGAGTTGTAAAGAATGGGAGCAAAAATCGCCACAGATAATAGAGGCGGGGGTGATTGTCGATTTCATCCTCTGAAAAAAAAACCCCTAAAATAAATTATTAATACTAATCATGGCTGCCGCGGCTACCAATTAACGCTTAGCATGCTGTGCCACCTAGTACTTTAAGTCACAGCATGCCTTTGTATTGCAAGGCATGCTGTGACTTCTAGTATCCTAAGTGGCAGCATGCAAAGGGTTCTCGACATGCTGCCGCAACCATGTGTGACCCGCTAACACTACACTACATAACAGTCCCTCTGTCCCACTAAAATTGAGCTGTCCCCCCCTTAATGATTAAACAGTACCCCTCTGTAATTATTACACATTGCCCCTCCATGCCTCCTATTCACTGTCCCTATGTCACAATACACATTGCCCCTCCGTGCCTCCTAATCACTGTTCCTATGTCACAATACACATTGCCCCTCCACGTAGTGTATATTTTTATGGACCAAGAATTTGTTTACTAGCATTAGCTAGTCTCTTATCTGCAATGATTCCATTGCTAGCCACATATGGGTTATAAGCACCCTGACCTGTAAAAAGAGTGAATAGATATTTATGAGTGGTTCTATCGAAGGTGTCCTTCAGGGAGAGACCAAAGTGACATGCCTTTGGAACTATAGGAATAGAAACTACTAGGGTGCTAAGGGCATTTTGCTAAATATTTATCCAGAATTGATATACTAACAGACAACAATCATCTGTGGACAACAATCATCTGTGCTCCTACCCAACCTACACAAACTCTGAGGTGTAAGCTACAATCTTTGCAGTATATAAAAATTAATCTGTTGGAACCATATGGACGAGGTAGCCTATTTAGTTGTACATAATGCAAAGTTTCAATCTTTATCATCCACTGACCCCAGGTCCTGCTCCCACTTAATTCACAGGGCAACCCAATCATTTGAAATGGCAGACCTCAGAATATACCAGACAAGACATGGCGTGACATGGCGGATTCTTAAATTATGTCTGCAGAGCATATATCAGCTGTAGAAGTGGAAACAAGTTGGATTTATTTCAATCACTATCCCATTCCACAAAGGATCAAAACACCTTCACCTCCAAAAGCGATTTGGTGAGAGAGCTGCCGGCATAACCAATGGAAGGAGTGGAGGCGTGTTGAAAATGGCTTCAAGAAAAAAAATATCTACCAGCAAGAGCTATGAGAAAATCCTCTTAAGTGAAATTCAGTTTCCTAAAAACCTCCCAGGAATGAGTGGAAAAAGTTGAGTGGTGCGCACAGCTCACCCACTTTTCTACCTGCGAGGTGGGTTTCTCATTGCATACATCATCCAGACCTTGATTTCTGATTTGAATGAGCACCAAGGATCTCTCAATTTTGTCAATGAGGTCCGGGATATTCCATACCAGAAAAGTCAAATTACATCCAGATCTACTGGGAAGCAAGTCTACTCACTGTTAAGACAGAGAAACAAATAACCTTCTAAGCCAGGGTGTAAACAAGGGTGGGAAATGCTAGACGTGGTATTGCAGACCTTGTATAACACTAAAGTCTTGCTGTTAAATATAAGGTACAAGTCAGGTGACACCTATACAATTTGAAAATGTCCTTAAATAACCTTTAAATTTAGGTATACCTGGAACAGCGACTCTTAACTAAGAATATGTCTTCTACATAGTAACAGAGAAAAGGGCATTATTGCTCTACTATCCTCGCAATAAGAAAAGGGAATAGATTTAGTCAAGCCGGATACAGATAATCCAGCTGGATCAGAAAGACATTCTCTGGAAGTGGCACAACATCTGTTATCTTTTATGCAATGCTCTTCTTCGAAGATACTGTTCCAACCAGGGCTCTCTATCTATAAAGGTAAAGAAAATAAGTGGGTCTCACCTTATGCTACCACCCTCAGTTCAAGCTGGAAACAGAATAGAGTAATGGAGCTGAACATCCTGCAGCTTTCATTGAATTTGGGTGTTTGCACCTGATTCTTTTGAACCTCAAGTGCAAGGCTCACTGAGGAGACCTCCTTAGCAATGCTCCTCTGACTGCCAAAACTCTGTCACTGGGCTAGAAAGAAGCACCAGCACAAACTCCTACTCCCACCAAGACACAGGGTATTGCTTGAGCTGTGCCTGTAGGCAGGGCTGGATCCTTGTGTTACCCCTACACATGGGGCCCAACAGTCCTCCCTGTTATGTGCATGACAGAGAAGGTTCATTGATATTGTCCGATGAGCTTGCATATCTGAAATGCTGGTTTTCGCTCATGCAGGTAATCAAAGTAAAGTAAGCTATTTCTCATAGATATAGAAAAGGAAAGATTAAAAGGATAAGGTAAGAGCAGAGGGAAGACTGGAAAGAAAATTTGAAAGAGACAGGTTAGGAACTTTGGGGGATAGGCTGAAGGGAACAGTGGAGAGGGTTGTCCAGACACAGCTAGGTTAACAGAGGTGAATCAGGCTGCTCAATGATGTCATCATCAATATTTTTCTGTAATGTGTCGCAGGAGCCATTGCCCATGAGCCCCCGCAAGCCTTATTCTGGCCCTGGTTGCAGGGCTAAAACGGATAAATATGTCAAGTAATGTAGAGGAGCTCAAGCCGCAATGTCCTACCCCAATAGCATCCAAGCATCCTTAACAATGCCAGAGCTGGGTATTAACCTCTCCCTCACTGGCTCCTTTTCAATACTATGGCTGGCATATGTGTGGCAGTCGGGAGAGAGGGGTGACACAGCCACAGTGATTTCTAGCCCCATATAAACTGTATTATGAGGGAATATTGTTGGGCATTGTACCAGTCCTGAACTTTTGGTGAACAGCTGTAGTTATGGATGGCAGAGGTTCGCTGACAGAACCCAATGTCAAAACTAACTTATAAAGCCTTTCTTTTGCAGTGCAGTTTGGTGGAGGAGCCCATCCTATTAAAATTCCTAAAATAAATGAATGTAAACATTTCATTTAAAAATGTATGCAATATTGTTTTTCTGTTCACAGTAAGTTTACTTTTAATATAACAGACACGCTGAAATTATAGGGTTGAGATGCTCAGCACAAAATATCTATCACTCTTTGTTGGCATGGTTACTACTTTTCAGGGCACTAATGAAGACACAGCTGGCTCCACATTGGCTCCATTTCTCTATTTTATACTAGAGGATATATCTAATTTATTTAAATGATGATGAAAAGCTGGAGAACTCATCTTCAAAAGCATAGGTCATTTTTAACATGATAAAAAAAAAGTAAACAGTAAATATTTTAATCATTTTGAGTGGAGATTTAATTACATAATAAGATGTGATAACAAATTCTGTGCTCACACATGTGACTTCAGCAAATTTTTATGTATACCAGAGCTGGGAGCAAGAGGGGTAAAAAAAAGAGAAAGAAATCTGTAACATATTAATCTGCAGGGGAAGAGAGATGAGAGGGGATGTTTCATAGCTCAGCTCTAAATGAGGCACAAATGAATGCTGGACATATAAAAGGGGAAAAATTGGAGGCTGGACACACATAAAAGGGGTAGAAGTGGATGGATGGGCACATACAAGGGTATTGGGGGAGCACCAGAATTTTTTTCCACCCTGGGCTCTGCTAGGTCTAGAAAAGGCACTGCCACAACTTGACCCTAACATTCCCCTTCTCCAATCCATCCCCACTCCACAGCCTAACCCTAAGTCTTCCGGCGTAGGTTCCATCCCCTCAATGCAGCTTAACCCTAATCCTCCCCTTCTCAAATCTATTCCCTCCCCGCAGCCTAACTCTAAGCTCCCCTTCTCAACTCCATCTCCTCCCCATAGCCTAACCCCAAGGGTCCACTAACCTCTGTTTGGTTGGTAGCTTGGTTACCATTGGGTACTGTGCAGGCTCTGAGAGATTCTAGGTACCATGACCAGGACCAAATTTCACAAAGCTGTTGCCGTAATAAATGGGTAAGCTTCTGAAAAGTGGATCTTTTGGCATACTTACCCATTCATTAATAAAAGTTTTATGTGGCTGCAGTCATACTGTGTAGCATTGTCTTTTCTTAGCGTAATCAATGCACCTATGCACCACTGATATTGTTCTGTTACTTAAAAATAAATAAATTTGTCTTATAACAGTATAGTGTACAGTTAATCCCTTGAACTAAAGAAACTTGGTATTCCTAATGCAAGGCCTAGCACCCAGACCTGTTTGACAACCACTACAGTAACACATTTTAAAGTTATTGGGAGAAAAATATATGCAACGCAAAAATCAGATACGATAGATAGATAGATAGATAGATAGATAGATAGATAGATAGATAGATAGATAGATAGATATCTTTTTTTGTGTTATCCTACTGAAAATGTTATGTTTACCTGCACATTTTTACCTACAGAGCATGGTAAAATTATTGTATTAGTGCAAAGTTCATTTCTCAAGGAAAGTTAAGGTCCAGGAGCTAAATTTGTGACACTGATTATTATGAAGTAGAAGGGACGTATATACGTAAAGTAATAGTACTTTTATACACATACAATTGATACAGCGAGGTAGCAGTACAAAGGATCAGAGTCAGAGAGGGCATGTTCATGTAATCAGGGCGAATGGGCAAGACCACAGTAGCAAAATAAAATCTTCCTCAGCGCTAGATAGAGGTGCCTAGGTATTCCAAAAATAGCAGCACAATCAAAACTTGGGGTTACTCCCCAAGGTAATAAATAACAAAAACAGAAATAAAATTGGCGCTGAAATGGTTATAAAGACAGAAGATACAAAAAAATAAAAAATATAGGCAACAATAGGACTCAAATAAACAAAGGTAAAAGTCACTGAAAAGATGTAGCCAAGTAATGATGCCAAGATAGACCACTTTGATATTGGGTAAATACCCTGATTGCAAAATAATCACGTGATATTGTAACCGCTGGATGTAATGCAGTCTGTTCGGTAGTAGACAACCTGATCAGCCTGTAATATTAGAGTAAACTGCATAAATATTCATAAACTGCAGTTTTAATTGTAACTATAGCCAGTAGTCTGTCCACAGTCAAAAGATCTCCTCAGTTAGGTTGTAAATTAAAAATCCAGAATGCTTCTTTTCTACACAGAATTTTATATCTATCACCTCCACGAGGTGTGACAGGAATATGTTCTAGGATAGTAAGAGAGATACCCCTAAGGCCTGCTCGTCCACAGCTAGATATGTGTTTGCTAAGACAATGATTCTTTTTATAAGTGAAAATATTCCTCCTATGTTCCCCAAAACGAGTGCAAATAGTTCTAGTAGTGTGGCCAATCTGCACGCAATGAGGTATTTGACATACAAGGAACTGCAATTTAAAAAAGATAAGATTTCAAATTTTTCTTTGGTTATAAATGAGGAAAAATGGGTGGCCCGGTATATATGATCACAGGTCAAACACCTAATCTTTCCACAGTTAAAAGTGTCTTTAAATGAACCCAATAAAAGGCCTGTATGTATATTGGAGGGCATATTTCTAGGGGATGTGCTTTTTACTAATCCCACTACTCGACATTGTGGACTTTTGATTGACTTCACTGACCTCGCATCAACATGGACTCAAGCTACTAAGATCTTACAACAGTCATGTGCACTGCATATCGATGCAGACACAGAGTTTTGCAAAGCCATTGTGACACTGATTTGGGAGGAACTACTACTCCACAAGTACTCAAATTTCTTGACAGCCGCACGTGTGCCGTTTACTGATCGATGACTACATATACCCAGTGGAGTCATAGGGCTCTATTTACGATTTTTTTTCCCTCAGGAGATCGATGCTGCTCCAGGCTCGCCTGTGCTCACGGTGAGCCTGGCAGCTTCCCCTTTAAAATTTACAAAAACTCACCCCTCCGCCGAGCTCCTTCGAAGTCCCGCGATGTGCTCTGCCGCATTGCAGGACACTTCTTATCGATTGAAGTCCCGCGCATACGCAGAGACTACAATCCGGGACTTAGAAAATTTCAGCCACAGATAAGAAAACCCACTGCGCATGCGCAGGGTCTTCATATCGGGGTTGGAATCTTCTGAGTCGGACGCGTCTCCCGGACAGGTGAGTTTACTCTTTTTTTTACTGTTATTTTAATGTTTTTAATGTTCTTCTTTAGATTTTTTTTTTTTTTTTTTAAATGACTGCATCCTCCTTTATGCCAGCAGTCTCCCCATACATGCCCCACTTTTCCTCCCCCTAATAACAGCTATTAGGGGGAGGAAAAGGTGGTAAAATGGGGAGATTGCTGGGATGAAGTCACTACGGGGAAAGAGAAGGAAACCAGCCCACTATCCTGAAAAAATGCCACCACTGCCCCTACCGACGCGTTTCAAACTTCACAAGCTCTTTATCAAGGTAAAACCTTTTTTTACCTTGATAAAGAGCTTGTGAAGCTTGAAACGTGTCAGTAGGGGCAGTGGTGGCATTTTTTCAGGATAGTGGGCTGGTTTCCTTCTCTTTCCCCGTTGTGTGAATTGGTTTAGGGCCCTAGACGGTGATTCACATACATATTCAGTGGGATATTAGATTTTGAGGGAAGGATTCTCAGTGCGCTGTACCTGCAACGTGGGAGACCTTTTCTATTGGTTGCTGCTTAAGCCTATTTTAAGCTCATTTTAAATTTATTTTATTTCATATTATTTTAAAAGTTTTTAATGATTTTTTGTGGATTTTTATGATGGAATAAAGAGTTATTTGGGATTATATGAATGGCACTTTGACCCGTTGACTCCTCAAACAGCAACATTACATTTGGGGAGAGTCCTACATAGGTGGAAGGTGTTACTTGGGACAGTGCAAAGCTTCTATCTTTTTGGAATGTGTATCCACATTACAACGGAGGATTACCAATCATATCAGAGATCCAGGGAGCTGGAATAGTAGGATCATTCAGAGATAAAGACCCTGTGATAAGCCTTGTATACAAGACACCCGTGTTGTAAGCATATTGGGGTGGTAAGCATATTGGGCATTCTTGCCCTGCTGTTGGAATAACAACTATGCGATGAGTGTCTTTTTTGCCTAGATATAGGAGGCGTTTCGGGGACATCAGCAGTACATGGATGATAAAGACCCTTTGATGAGAACAATAGCAAGAGAAGTCTACGGTGAGCATAACTGATCGGGAGAGGAAACCCACAGTGATAATAGATTGCGCTATGATAGCTTCTTTTTTCTAGTATCAAGGAAAGAAAAACTACTAAATCTGAAAGAAAGAAGCATGTTGAATTTGTAAGAACTGCTGACTGCTCGGTTCTGTATCCATGTAGGAGCAACAATTTGGTATCATCCTTCTATTCGATTGAGGAAGTGAATTTATAGAGACTGTATTAATCTGGAACAGAATTTCATTCTTTACTTGTATTGGGAACTTTCAGATAATATTGGATTCACCTCCGTGTGAGCGATGTACTTACCTTAATTGGTGTAATTTTCTAGGTCATATTTATTCATTTTGCATTGGGAACAGAATTTCGTTCTTTACTTGTATTGGGAACTTTCAGATAATATTGGACTCACCTCCGTGTGAGCGATGTACTTACCTTAACTGGTGCGATCGTCTAGGTCATATTTATTTTGCACACTGCATGTATTAGAAGTAGGTGGAGGGGTGAGCGAATATTTGTGGGATTGAGTAGATTGCACAGCAGGCTCTTGTCTAATCCGGACAGTGTGCCGAAGCACTGTATTTAGTGTCAGTGATTGATAGATAGGGCAAACATCAGCGCTACCGTCTTTTCTCCATTTGTGTATACTTATCTTTTCAGTGACTTTTACCCGTATTTATTTGAGTCCTACTGTTGCCTTTATTTTTTACTTTTTATTGATGTGGGTCAATCATTCCCCCTGTGTTTGTGTATTACAGCTACTTAGTTTTTCTGTTTTGACCGGCCAGCATATAGAGTCACTTAATTAGTGGGCCTTTATTGAATATATATTTTATATTGTCTTAGTAATTATTATATTAAACTTGATTCAATCTTCTGTCTTTATCACCATTTCAGCGCCAATTTTATTTCTGTTTTTGTTAAGGCTACAGTAGTACTAGATAACCCTTAAAGTCCTTCCCTCTGCACTGTACTGTGTTGTATTGTCATGTACATGGCCCCACTGTTATGCAGAACAGCAGTATGTAACTTCCAATTTCGGCCCCAACAAAAGTGTACTAATGGGAGCAGAGTGTTAGAACCCTCAAAATCGGACCTTTTGAGAAGTATCATATACTTTATAGCACAGAGAAAATTATTTACAAATTTCTGTTAAATAATTCTAACATCACAAAATAGTAAATAGTAATGAAGCAGGTTTAAATTACCATTACTACAAAAACATTGAACTTACATTATGTCAGAATTTAAACTGAATCTTGTAGTCTCAAAAGAAGTTATTGACATTAATATTAGAATCGTGTGACTATGATTGTTACAAAGGGTTGACTAAATCCAATTAAACAACATGAGTTTGACATGTTTTAAAGCCACTTGCACAATCACTTAATAACAGACTAAGTAGAGCTCCCACAGACCTCTATCCTCTCATCACAAGAATAATACAATAGCAAGTAATTGTAATCCGTGCAACTTTTTCTAGCAATAAATATTGCTTTGCTCTGACATTTGTCATGCAACCTTTACTGGGCATAATGAATAAGGAGCCTTAGGTCATACTTTACATTATTTCCTTGTGTCTAGTTCCATAATTATGTTACTGAGTTGCAGTTTTAGTTTATAGTTTGTGCTTTTTTAATTTAAAGCATTTTCTTGGTATCAATATAGTTTCTACCCCATCCATGAAAAGTATATAGGATAATTTTGGAAACGGTTTGTCATATTATTAGGTGACTATCCTAACTATATAATGACATAGGGCCTGATCCAGAGCTACGCTGGGCCGCTGTCCGTAAGCACGGCCAGCGTAGCTCTGGTGCACTCCCCCTGTGGCCGGTGTAATTACACACTGTTACGCCGGCTGAAGGCTACCCTAACTACAGGCGGCGTAACAGTGTGAAATTACGCCGGCCTCAGAAGCGTAATACTTACGCTTACGCTTTACTTACCTTCCCTCGCCTTCCTTCCGTAACTGTTGCGTAGTTACAGTGAGGAACACCCCTAACTACACCGGGCAACATCTGAATTTGTGCCCAGAAATGCCGATCTTACGCAGCTGCCCACCGTAAATATAAATATTTACGGCGAGTGGCGTTAGTCTGGATCAGGCCCATGTTCTCAAAAGGAACATTTTGACTAGTATGCAATTTAGTGAGCTGCAAAAAAACAACATTTTAAAGAAGTGTTTAGTAAACCATTCTAGCATTCTCTGACTAGGCTGTGTTATATGCAATATGGTTCATTTGATTCTTACTGCCATGTTAAATCATGTGCTCTGCACATTTGTATATTTATGAATGTGACAACTTTCTTTCTACATTAACTATAATTTTAGGACATCTTTATTTACGCACTTATGCACTAAAAAGGAATATAATACATAATAGTCACTATGGTCCACATCCAGATTAACTTTTTTGGCTTTAATTTGTGCCCCCTGTGATAAGGTGGTACAATGTGATATGTGTGAAAAGGGACACAGTGTGATTAAAGTGATGGTGTGATAAAGGGCAAAGTATGAAAAATAAAACAGTGTAATAAAGGCGATGATATGAGGGGAACAGTGTGATAAGTGGTACAATATAATAAAGGCATGGGACCAGATCCAGACTTTCCTAAGTGTGGTGGTCTGTCCGTCCGAGAGAGAGGGGATTGCATGCCCCCTGTCACTTCCCTCTTTCGTGCGGGTTTTATGGCAGCTTAGGCTACCATAAGCCTACCTCAAAACAATCATGCCGATCAGCGGTCTGTACGCTCCCACACTGTACATTTTGCATGCTTCCCTCCGCACACTTTAGTGGCCGGAAGGCAAGCACAGCCCATTTGTACGCAAATGGAATCGTACAGAACTCTGTTTCGTACAAAGGTTGCTACGCCCTCCAGTCAAATCAGGCCACTTACGCACCTTACGTGCGTAAGTGGCCTGTTGAGCGCAGGTCTGGATCTGGCCCATAGTGTGAAATGGAACACAGTATGATAAGGGCTATGGCATGAAACTCTTTGATATTGGATAAAATGTGATAAAGGATACATTGTGATAATATGTACAATGATAAAGCACGCAGTGTAATAAGCGATACCATGTGATAAAGGACAAAGTGTGATAAGGGGTACAATGTGATAAGGGGTATAATGGGATATGGGCACAGTGTGAAAAAGACCCAGTGGTGACAGTACTTTAATGTTTTTTGATTTTTCCAAATTTAATCCTTAGTTACTTGGCAAGTATTTCCATGTCGGTGCCTTCATTTCTGTTATGTAAAGTTTCGTTATGCTCAGAGCATTTGATAATGAACTTATCACAGCCTATTTTGGTCTAGTAAGATGCTATCATCTGGAGACAATGGTATGCAGGAAAAAGATTATATATTTGCAGAACTACATCTGTGTTACATATTCAAAGCATTATCTATAAAGGGCAGTTTGAATGTATTTCTTAAGGGAGGATGAGAGAGATATAGGTGGTTTGAGTGAAATGAAAGCTATGCCCTTCATATTGTTGGCCATACCAACACATAACTGGCCACACCCACATATCACTGGCCATACATTTAGTGGGATGGCACTTCTGTAATAGGCCCTTGATCATTTTAGTTCCAGGCCCATAAGGCCCTTAATCTGGTCCTGAGTATTGTGGCAGACCAGTGGAAAGGTCCAGTCACATTACAAAAAACCAAGGTTAATTATTCCCTTAAGTTTGAGGGATTGTCTACCCTACTTATATTGAAACATGCACTACTTAAAATTAGGTCTCTCAGTGTAAGAATAAAACAATGTTATTGCAGTTAAAATACAATACAGTTGTGCTTGGTTAAACCTTCCCAAAATCAGGTGGGTCCTGCTGAGGAAAGTTGAACACTGCTTCAGAAATCGTTAAACCTTTGTTTGTTTATCAATTGGCAGATACCGGCTCTCTCCAGAGAACAGGCAATAGAGCTGTTGTTACCCATTCTACAGTAAGAGTGTCTGACTCCTCCTGTGAATTGAATGGGTGATGTCAGCTCCACTGTCTGATCTCTGCAGGAAGCCATTAGCTGCTAAATGATAATTAAAATTTTAATGATTTACTAATGGGATGCAATCTAGCTTCCCCCCATGTCGCAAATTGAGCATCATGGCTAAGTAAGCTTTAGCTGTATCCAATATGCAAATATTAATACAGGACATATTAAATACATATGTTTTAGTATAAAAATGTGGAATCACTCACATTCAATAGCATGAAGAGAGGGTAAAAATAAAAAGCAAAGCGGAAAAGAAAAACTTTTTTTTTTTTCTTTTGTTCCATTACAAATCAGTTCTATTGCCAAGAAATGTAAATAATATTATTACTAGGAATACATGGTTAGTCTCTGTGTTTGAGATTGTAGCTATTGTATAATTTTCAACTCTCCCTGAATATCAGGTAGGCACCCTGCAGAGTTGGCAATCTCCCTGATCAGTTCCAGAAGTCATTGAGATACCATTATGCAAATTATGTAGGACTGCACAAAAGCTCCTAATATTAAAGCCAAAAAAGCCTCTCTGGTAAGGGGGTGCTGCCAAATGAGGATCCAAAAATTACACTCAAAAGAAGGGTATTTAGCAACTACACATACATAGAACCCAGAAACGGAACCTCTTAATCATGCACCCTTTTCTTTAACTATGTATATAGGGCTCTATTTACAAAGATCAATTTCATAAGATACAGCTCGTTTTCGTGTGAAAATGGGCTTTATCATATGAAATTGAAGAAGTCCATATTTACAAAGCTGTCATCGCCGTGGAAACCATGGCGACGATAGCAATAACGCTCCCGATCACCGGGCCGCTCTAATGAATGTGGGCCGGCATTTACTAAGTGTCATTTGGATTTTAACAATCCGCTCTGATACGTTAAAAAACGCCTTGTAAACCCCCTTTCCTCCTCCTAATAGATGTTATTAGGGGGAAGAAGAGGGGGGGTACATGTCGGGAGACCGCTGGAATACAGTTAAAGTAAAAAAACCCAGTTCAAATCTAAGTTAAAAAATAAATATGAACTAATTTTAATAAAATTTTATCTAATAAACCTATTACGTTTTAAAAAAATACAGACCGAAGCTTTAAAACTTACCTGACCAGGCGCGCGTCTGGCTCTGCGGTGCATGCGCAGTGATTTTACCTTTTGAGACTTGAAATATTCAAAGTCCCAAAAGGCATCTACTGCGCATGTGCCGGGACTCCATAGCCGAACGATGTCAGTGAAAGGCTCGCTGACCGTCATGAGACCTCGCTGGAGGGGTAAGTATTAATAAATACCTCACGCGGTCCTGCTAGGCTCGCTGCGAGGGGCAGCGAGCCTAGTTGCTATCATTAGTGCTCAATGCGTTAATGATAGTAAATAGAGCCCAATGTCACAATGGGCTGGATCCAGACTTAAGTAAGTGCTTGAACTTAGTTACACCTGGGCTAAACCATGTTGTTTTCGGGGGGAGTCAAGTTAATTGTATTCTTTGCATGCAGGGATATATCTTTGAATTGCTTACTGCACACAGATACTGACCAGCTTTACTATCACACTGTTATATAGACTTTGGATATGAAACATCACCTCTCAACACTAATACTGTTTGCAACAGATGAAATATGACTTAATCAACATGGTTTAGCCGAGGAGTAACTAATTTCAAGCACTTAAGTCTGGATCCAGCCCAATGTATCCACAAAACAAAGCAGCTAATTCATTTAAAAACCATTTCTTTATTTCTTTTGATTAAAATGTATCAATGTATTACAAAATATTAGTATTGACTTAATTGATTATAGGTAAACATCATAACAGAGGACCGGATTCAGACCCATGCACATTTTACGTCTGTACGTCCGCTAGAAAGAGGGGAGTGCATACCCCGTCACTCCCCTCTCTCGTCTGGCTTTATGGCAGCCATAAGCCTGCATTAAGTTTATCGTGCGGATCAGCGGTCCGTACGACTGCTGATCCGCAGCAGTGTGGGAGCCCCCTCCCACACTGTACACAAAGCATGCTTCCCCTTTCCCGCTTTTATCTTGCGTGTGTAAGTGACCGGAAGTTCTTACATCCGGTCCAGAGATTCAATAATTTTTGTTGTTGATAAATATCATAACATGAGAGGTTTAAAACAGCGGCATTCACCTTGAACGATCTTATATACAATGATTTTGAACAGAATTAGCAGACAGAATATAGGTAAAGAGGATCGCACAAATTTAGATGGTTTCTTATCTTTGGACAATGTAACAACAGTGTAACGTTTTCAGCGCTTATTTAAAACATCCCTTGCTGCAGCTTCTAACCCAATAAGTATACAGAGAATCGTATTTCTCCAAACTAAACACATACAAAACAAAAAATACTCAGGATGGAAGCGCTAGCAAATAAGGTAGGGTAATCCTTGGATAACAATAAACAATTTAGTCCCTTTGTATAGATCTTACAAGTCTTTGCTCCTTATTACAGTTCCTTTATGGTTAAATAGTCACTCACAGTTCGAGGTTCTTCGGTAAATATGTATGGAAAAGGTAATTATGATACGTCCCACCATGTCTCTTGGAAAGGCTTTCTGGACTCCTGCTGCACGTGCATCCAGTTTCTACCCCTTCACGCGCGGTCCGGTGTGCTTGACCTCCGACCCCTCAGTGTTGCGATTGGTTAGGGAAACAAAGCAGTAGATGAGACCGCTATGGTGCAGATACCTTTTATTAAAGAATTTCCAGAATAAAAGCAAAGTGAGATATACTCACAGACACAATGGAGGGCTATGACAGTCCTCTAAAAAAGCAATTAGTGCAACTTGTGCAACTTGTGCAACCTCCGGTTTCTTATCTTTGTCTATTATTTAACTAGTGACCTCACGGTCTAATCTTTACTCTGCCGGGTTGTATCTTACCCTTCGTACTCTCAAGATCAGGATCCCTGCTGAGAAAATTTGAAGATCTGGGTGAACGGTGATGTATTAGATGTATTTTAACTAATGAACTGGGCACTATGGGCATGATCCAGACCTAGTTAAGTGCTTGAACTTAGTTACTCCTGGGCTGAACCATGTTAATTTTAGGGGGAGTCAAGCTAATTGTATTCTTTGCATGCAGGGATATATCTTTGAATTGCTTACTGCACACAGATACTGACCAGCGTTACTATCACACTGTTATTTAGACTTGGGATAGGAAACATCACCTCTCAACTCTAATACTGTTTGCAACAGATGAAATATGACTCCCCTGCAATCAACATGGTTTAGCCCAGGAGTAACTAAGTTCAAGCACTTAACTAGGTCTGGATCCAGCCCAATATTATTTCTGGATTTTCCCATACATTTAATATGGTTTCCGGCTTTTTCAATACATTTAATCGTGGGACCTGACACTCCCCCTGCCCTATTGTATTTACACTCCCTTACGCCGGCTGAAGGCTATCCTAACTTCAGCCGGCATAAGGGAGTGTAAATACACTGGGACGGCGGCGTTAGTACGATAACGCCACTTTCCCAGCCTAATTAACCTCCCTCCCCCCACCTCCCTGCACTAACCTCAGCGTAACAACACTGGGGGACGCCACCTCCAGCATTACTATGCTGGTGCTACGGACGCCCGATCCACGATCGGGCGTTGCCGTAGTTACGTCGGGTAACATCTGCCAGGCACATGCGTAGATCGGCTTTTCAACCGATCTTACGCCTACGCCCACCTTATTAACCACGGAGGGAGTAGCTCTGGATCAGCCCCTATGTGTATTACTTATTGATCAGGGCACTATGTATATTACTTATTGTTTGGACCACTATGTATTTAAACTAATGAAAGGGGCACTAAGGACCGGAGATCCAATTTTGCTTCTTTTTCTGTGCGTATTTTTAGGTACCGTTGAACTGTGCATGCGTAGTAACCTTTTTAACGCAATCTACGTTGGATTTAGATTTAGGATTTGGAAGTCCATTACGCCCGGATTTATAAATTGTCACTTAGTGACATACATACGGAGGGGCGTGGTTGAATTCCGTACGTGCATAGATTAGTGAAAGTGGGTGGGGAGAGGCATTTAAATGGACTAATATGGGCGCGGTTTGCATTGTACGCACGTACGGAAGGAAAGACGCATATAACTACACACGTAGACTTAAGGTTGCCCTATAGACGTGTAAGTCACCGAAAACTCGTCCGTGTGAGGGTAGTGTCATGGGTGTTGCCTTGCCACGTACGTGCGTATATTTGCGTACTTTATAAACACGCATCTGAAAAATACAGCCCTATATTTTTAACTTTGGAAAGTACTATATATTTTACCTATGTATCGGGCAGTGTGTATTATAACTATGGAACGGGGCAGTGTGTATTATGTATATGGAACAGACAGTGGGGTAGATCCAGAACTCCACTTGCAATACGTTTACTAGCGTAGCGTATTTACACGTGTGTACCTTTTATACACTCCCCTTGGCACATCCCTTGAATGTACGTATTTTGTCCGAGATCCGCTTTCCAAACCCTACCTTAACTTTTGCCTACGTAACCGATGTCATCTGCTCACGTACGTATGAGCAACACGTATTTACGCAGCTAATTTCAGACGTATTTTTGACTCACATAGAATTGGCACGCCCACACGTAAGGATTTACGCGACACATACGTTAATGGCCCATACGTTCACATTTACACTACGTTATGGAGCGTATTTTCAACGGTGCGCATGCGCAGTACTTACCAAAACACGATTTTACGTTTCCGCTACGCGTAAATTCGCTCACAATCTAACGGGCACTATAGGATTTTTAACAGATATAAGGCACATAGGGGGTGATTCAGAGATGCGATTGCGAAAAGATCGCAAATATACGCACCTTAGCTAAGATCTTAGCAGTTTACAGCCCACTGCATAAATAGTCACTCCCCTTGCAAACAGCGGTGGATCTTAAACTTAGACCACCATTGACTAACCCTAACTCTGCGCTGTCATTTGAGATCTTAAGTGACGTAGTAGCGTTTATTTAAGATCCTAAGTGTCAGCCCGCGCCCACTTTCCCTCCTTTCCCTGCCTCCCCCCGCCCATTTCCATGCAAATCCTTAAGATCTTAAACTTTCGCAGCACTTGAATCGATCGCAAGCACTTAAGATCTTAAGTGCTTGCGATCGATTCAAACTTACGCTCTTAGCGAATTTACGCTCCTAACCGCTACGTAGACGGCGTTGCACTATTAATACGCATGCGCAGTAATGCAAATTTTCTAAGATCTTAAATATACGCTCCTAAGTGCCGAGGAAATCGTATCTCTGAATCAGCCCCATAATGTATGTGGCAGCATGACATTAACCCTTGGCATTCTGCCGCTTATGGTGCTAAAATGCACAGCATGACCTGCAATGCATGGGCATTCTGTGCCTTCTAATACTGTATGCCGCAGCATGCTAAGGGTTAATAGCATGCCTCAGCAGGGATATTTAAATTTAAACTGGAAGTATAATTAAAAAGGGTCATAAACTACAGCGAATTTAACATAAACTACAGCGAGTTTCATACAAACTTGCTGTAGTTCAATATAAACTCGCAGTAGTTTAATTGACGCTCATCGCTTTAGTTTGAAAATCACTGGGGAAAATTGCCCTTGTCTCCTCTCAGCCTCCAAATAATCCCTCTCATGTCTCCCCAGTTTGCAAATAATCCCCCTCATGTCTTCCTAGTCTCCAAATAATCCCCCCTGATGTCTCCCCCAGCCTCCAAATAATCCACTCATGTCTCCCCTCAGCCACCAAATAACCCCCTCATGTCTCCCCTCAGCCTCCAAATAATTGCCCTCATGCCTCCCCAGCCTCCAAATAATCCCCTCATGTCTCCCCTCAGCCTCCCAGAGTCCCAATAACCTTTACTTACCTTACCTTCTTCCTCCTGATGTTATCCTCGGCAGCGCTCCCTCCATACTTTGGATCACGCTGACATGACCTGAAGTCGCACTAGCATCACACTGAGCTCTGCAGTATTCATAGCGGGGGATGATCGGCCTGGCGCTGTATCCCCTCGCTTATAAGGGCCCTCATTGCCTCCCCCTGTTCGCGGGGCTTGATAATGCAATTTATAAATCGCGTCATTAAGTCCGGCCCCATGTATGGCTTCTCTTTGGGGGGGGGGCGTTCTGATGCCACTGTACAGCAGGATTGACAACCACAGCCTCAAGTCCCGTCCCCTGCCTAGCAACACTACTATTATTGGTGTTACTATGGGCAGAACGGGGCTTGATAATGCAATTTATAAATCGCGTCATTAAGTCCGGCCCCATGTATGGCTTCTCTTTGGGATCTCCCACAGGAAAGCTTTTAAAAGTCGGCAACCCTATGGTACAGGACAAACCCCTTTGGTGCAGCACCTTGATAGTACTATCACTATTACAGTCTACCTGATATTCATTTGAAAAAGTTGACAACCATCAGCAGGGGCGTTTTAAGAAGTGAGGGGGTCCTTGTACAGGATTTGTACACGGCTGCGGGAAAGACAAAGTGGAGATGTTGCTTATAGCAACCAGTCAGATTCTAGCTCCCAGTTTCCTATTACATACTAGAAAATGTCAGCTCTAATCTGATTGGTTGGCTACATTCTCACTTTTCCTTTCCCGTAGCTTAGTAAATCTGACCGTAAATCTTCCAAGCAGCAAAATTTTCTGCTTTATAAATTCATAGCATTTGTTATACCTAATGGGGGTTGTGTAGTTTTGAGTAACAATTAAAAAAACATTTAAAAATATTTTAAAACAAGTGATTTCTATCGCTATATTCCTTTATCTGCGTATTGCACAACTAACAAGTTCAATATTACAAGATTTATCTATAGCATTAACACTGTGATGGAAATATAAAGTGCTCTCCATAGATTTGTGTGTTTGTGTTTATTATTGTTTGTTGTAATGATTAGAGTAATTTACTTCTCTATCAGCTTAGCAGACTGACAATACTTTGATTATAATTATAGTTTGGTTGTATGATGACACTAATTACACTGAGAGCTGCTTCAATAAAGAGCAAGATAAAACATGCTGATATGTTCTCATTAACACATAACACAAAAAAAGTTAGCGTTTTAATTTCTAATATGACAAAATTTGGTATAAAATCATCTAAATAATCACATTTATTTATTTTTTTCTGAGTGGTATGAAGTTGCTTGGGACAAATTAGGACAGGACAGAGGACAGGGCAATACAATTGTTCCAGCTCCTTGCTCACTGTCGGTGAGTCTGCATCTTAAGGGCCGGATTCAGAGCTGTGCTTTCATCTTTTTTTTCAGCCAAAATGAGCACTACACATGCTCACAATAGCAGCGAGCACAGAAAGACGTACCCAAGGCCCATCAGTCTGTGGCTGCATCCGACAGCTCTGCGTCTGTGAAATGGGGAGTTCCACGATATTTAAATGATGTGTTTCTCTCATTTAGGTGCAGTGCTGTACGGTGCCTGTGCATCCACCTTACGCTAACACCATCCCAGGGGATGCTGTAAGCGTAAGGAGCAGGTCACTAATTCTGGAAAATTGAAATAATAAAAGCACACTGTAAAATTAAACCCCCCTCACCACCACCCCTACACCGCTATAAATAAATAAATAAAATCGCCACTACAGGGCATTCTGATGCTTGTAGGGCTACAAGCACCAGCATGCCCATGGATGCCAGGGTATGCTGGTGCTTGGAGAACCACAAGCATGTCCTGCCATCTACGGGCCACCACGCCATGTAAATGCCCCCAATAGTTAAATAATATAGGGACAGCCGTTACATTAAAAAAGATCATATTAAATACGGTAAATGTAAAAATTAGATTCTTACCTGCTTCGATGGGATCCCAGTGTGCAAGCTTTTAATTTGGGGATGGGGGTGTCTTGACAAAAAAAAACTTTTTCAGCAAGACGATACTTTAGTCCTGTTATACTTATACCCTCGGCCAGCATGGGAACAATTAAAATCTTACAATATGGGATCCCATCAAAGCATGTTATTTATTTACTGTATTTAATGTCACCTTTTTTAATGTAACGGCCATCCTTAAATTATAATATTTAACTACTGGGACATTTACATGGCACAGTGGGCCCTGGATGGCAGGGCATGCTGGTGCTTGTAGTTCCAATACTTGGGCATGCTGGTGTTTGGAGCACTACATGCATCAGCATGCCCTGTAGTGGCAATTTTATTTATTAATATTATTTATAGCGGCAGGGGGTATTATTTAACATTTCTATTAATTTAAAAATAAAAAAAACCTAAGCTTTGTTTAGGCTAACCTACATAAGAAAATTTCCAAATGGGCTATTCAGGGCTGCGTGTTTCTGCAGGAACACTAAACTCTGTATAGGCCGCATAGTGGATCTGTTTCTACACTCTGAATCCAGCCCTAAGTGCGTATGTAATAAGTGCATTTAGTGCTTTTTTCAGATAAACGTTGATCTAACGATTTTCATCCTTTCTAAAAGGGTTAACACCAGAGTAATCAAAACTTAGTTATATGCAGACATAGGCAAACAACTGCACTCCAGATATTATTCTAGAGATGAGCTGTTCAGTTTGTTGTTAATCCGCCAGGCCATGCCTCGTTCGCCCCACCAAATTGGGATCTGTAATCAAGGCATTTTCACAAAAAATGTGGATCTTCTGAGCCTTGCACTCCTGCTTCCTGTCTCTACAGTATCACTATATTACTGTGATCAGTCATTCATGGAGGGCTGAACATAGAGGCAGGCTTGTGGAGGTCTTTTTTGTTAAACAACTACAACTTTAATGCTAGGGCTAAAGTTGCTATGGGGCAATCATCCTCCTTGCACTCTCCTTTAATCCAATCCATCCTATTAGCAGCTCCCCTGCAGCCCCACTGAAGAAACAGTCCTTACATGCCATTGCTGGAGCTACACACAAGGTAAGAAAGATCACAGTTAGACTGTCAGGGACCCAGTGGCCCACCCAAAATTATTATTTAACAAAAAGAAAAAAGAAAAAACATAAAAAAGAAAAAACATTAACTTGAAAAGGAAGCATAGCTTCACAGGTATCAGTAAAAGGGGCATGGCCTCATTAGCTTGTTGGCTAAACAAAAGGCAGAAAAAAGACTCCGGCGCTTAGTTGGCTCAGCTGTGAGGGAAAGCTACTGCAAGCCCTCTAGCAAAACAACACAAAACAATTTAAGACAGCGAGAAAACAAAACACCAAAGTTACTAATAAAAAAGGATGAATTCACTGAAAAAGGGAAACCAAGTGGCTAAAATGTACTCTTTAATATAAAGAATTCAATTTTAAAAAATTCCACTGCTGCAGTGATTGAAGCAAAGTATAAACAAAGTATAAAATGCAGAGAATAATATATGCAGGCAATTAATATAGTAGAGCATCCACCTTGGGGAATAAAACACAAATTGTGAAGATGTTGCACTGATAGATTTATTACAAACAAATTACAATCAAATTAATTCATGGGGTCATAAAGCAGAGTGGATAGTTATAAAAAAAAATAACAGGGATCCTTATTTATCTTGATCAACACAA
The DNA here is from genome assembly GCA_011038615.1 of Limnodynastes dumerilii. Lineage (NCBI taxonomy): Eukaryota > Metazoa > Chordata > Amphibia > Anura > Limnodynastidae > Limnodynastes > Limnodynastes dumerilii. The sequence goes on from WWET01002454.1 coordinate 137,824, forward strand.
ACAGCCTGGAAATCTTCTTAAACCTTGGTAAATTAATGTATATAAAACACACTATTAAGGCTAGATTTACTAATCTGCGGAAGAGGAAAAAGTGGAGATGTTGCCAACCAATCAGATTCTAGCAGACATTCTCTAGTATGTGAAAGGAAAGTAAGAGCTAAAATCTCATTGGTTGCTATATGCAACATCTCCACATCTCAACATCTCATTTTCTGCAGTTTAGTAAATCTAGCCCTTAAACTTATTGATCCAGAGCCCATCTGTTGAGATAAATTCAGCGGTCAACCCTTAAATATGACAAGACTAGGGCCAAAGGATAATGCTACTTCAACTCAACTGTCACCTCTTTATCCATTACTATCAACTGCCTCATATCTCTGCTTTTCTGCAAGCAGACCATCTGTGGCACCTGCAGCAGACAACCATATACTACTGTACTGAGACAAACAACCAGGAAACATAGTCTGGCTTCCGAAAAAGGGATATTTGAAAGTTACTTTTCGAATGTCCCTTTTCCAATACTTACACTTTTTGAAAAAAAAATTATGAATGGATGAGTATACCGTTCAGCATACTCACCCATTCACTTTTGGTAAGAAAAGATCACTCCGCCGCCACTTTTTGGACCGAGGGGACAGATGAGTCAGCTCTTTCTGTGGGGTTAGGGTCAGGCTGTAGGGGAGGGAGGGTTAGGG
>WWET01002454.1:154910-166367 GCA_011038615.1 Limnodynastes dumerilii
GAGAGAAGCTTTCAGTGAAACCACGGGCCTCAAGTCACTTGCGGGAGATTTGCTGGCTCTCCCGGGATACCGGGAGTACTGCCCGAATTTCGGGAGTCTCCCGGACATTCCGGGAGAGTCGGCAACCCTGCCGTAGCATAACCCTAAGACTCCCCTCCCATCAACCTAATCCTAAGACTCCCTTTCCCACAGCCTAACCCTGACTCCCCTACCTGCAGTCTGACCCTAAGAGTCCCCTACCCATAGCCTAACTCTAAGACACTCCTCCCCGCAGCCTGACCCTAAAATACTTCTCCACGTAGCCTAACCCTATGACCCCCTTCCTGCAGCCTGACACTAGCACTGTCCCTATTACTCACCTCTGGCGGTGCAGCGGGTGTAGTGCCCAGTGCAGCAGTATCTCTGAATGAATGAATGAATGGGCAAGCATGCCAAACAGCATGCTTACCCATTCATTCTTAAAAATGCCCTGAAATACTATTTTCGGGATGCAGACTGTAACCGGCATGTTTCCAAAGTATGCTTTTAGTATTTTTTGTTTGTTTTACCAAAAAAAAAAAACCTCTTAAAAATGAATATCAGTATTTAAAAAAATGTCTGTGCAAAAAATGAGGCAATGCGCTGCTATTCAAGCTAAAAAAAATGTGCGCATGCAGTGTTGTACTTTAAAGCATTTTTTATTAATAAATTTAACAGTTTCATTTTTAAGGTGTGTTAAGCAGTGTTAATATAAGTTTTGAGAAGGAGGAAAGTTACTCCTGGGCAAAACCATATTGATTTCAGGCGGAGTCAAGTTAATTGAATTCTTTGCATGCAGAGATATATCTTTGAATTGTTTACTGCACACAGATACTGACCAGCATTACTATTACACTGTTATTTAGAAAACATCACCTCTCAACGCTAAAGCTGGGTACACACTGACAAAATAAAAACGATCTTTCAATAATGAAAAAATAAACTCATGTTTATCTGACAATCCTGCAGCTGTACACACTGGCACAAATTTACACTGGATCGTTCCCAGAAGTCCTCTCTGTTAAGTAGACACACATATAAAACCACAGATCATAACATCGTTGATCTGTGAGTTTTAGAAGCTGCTAAAAATCAAGATCTAACGATGCAGGGCAGAATCTAACGATTCTCTGCATCGTTGGACAGTACACACTCAAACGATTTGAGAGCTATCTAACGATTATCCTATGATTTAAAGGATAATCGTCAGATATCTCTCCAGTGTGTACCCAGCTTAAGACTGTTTCCAACAGATTAAATATGACTCCCCTGCAATCAACATGGTTTAGCCCAGGAGTAACTTTCAAGCTCCTTCTTAAGTCTGAATCAGGTGCTAAATTTATTTTAAAAACCCAGTTTTACACTTATACCAGCCTTAGCTGGTGCAAAATTTTGAGCAGAATGCACATGGAATCTGGCCTACTGCACTCGCTGCAGCAATATACTACTTTTTCATTTAAATACAGTGGAACAACCTATTTCACTACTGCAGAGCACTTGGAAGTGAACACAGGCAGATCAGACACTTTGCATTTGTCTTTCTGTGCTCACTCCTGTTCTGCACATGCGCAGTGCAAATACATGCTGTGCTTACATCTAAAAAATAGGTGTAAAGCACATCTGTGGATCAGATCCAGAGAGAATGCCAAAATCCCATTGATAAAAACAGAAGAGTTACCTAATCAGGCTTCAATAAAGTATGCAAGTTTCTCTTGCTGTACAAATACTTGCCATACAAATATCTTGCACATCTTTAGTGGATTATATAAATAAGTTATGAAGCCTAAACATTGTTCTAACAGCCTAACCTTACATAATTTGAGAAAATTAATAATAATTAGTTCAGATGCACAAAGGGAGACATGCAAGAAGGGGGGTTTACCCACACCCCTAAAACACCCACTAAAATGTATAGTGATCAACAGACTTTTTGTCAGGATAACAACAATGGGCCGGATCCAGAACTACGTCTGTCTTCCATAAAAGACTGCATAACGATGCGTAGATTACGTACAATAGCTACTACGCATGCGCAGTAGCTATTGTTAAGTGAATTACATCCGTCTATGGAAGACGGACGAAGTTCTGGATCTACCCCAATGGCCCCAATCCAGATCTGAGCGCAAATCTGTATGAAAAATCATTGTGCAAATGCGCTTAGAAACATGGCTCAGGTTGCATGAGATCCAGAACTGCGCATAACTGTGTCATTTGAAATGTAGGCATATATGCCACGTAGGGGACAAGCACACAGCAGTTAGGCTATAAGCAAATACGTGGCCAAATGCACAGCAAAAGGTGTAATATACTGTGTTTGTAGCTGGTATAATCTCTTATACTGCAAATATAGGGAACAGTTCAGATGATATGTGAAAAGAGGGAATAAAAAATGTATGGTTTTTTTTTGTTATAAAAGCGATTTTCTGATTATATATATGATTGTCCAGATTGAATTGTAAAGAAAAGTGGCTGTAATAGGATGTTTATTGTGTGCCCCAGGACTGTCATGACCTGCAGAAGGTGCAAATGTTTTAACGTAAACAGACCTTTGTTACGTCTGATCAGGATCAGGTGCACTTGTCTTGGCCACGCTCTTACTGTACAATGACTATGTCCCTCTACCCCTTCTCTCCCCCAACACGCCCCCCCAGTGCGCACGTCTCGGACACCAGGCATGATATGATCAGTTCAGCGCATGCGCAATGCAAAAATACGCAAAGAAACGTCACGCCAGCTGGTGTACACTCAAGCCAATGTGTGCAATAAAATCAAGATTAAGATCTGGATTTGGCTGTTATACGCAATGGGCCTGATACAGACCTACGAATGAGAGCGGAGCGTATTACCGCTGCAGCGTAAAAACTTTCACTCCCACGACACTCCCCTTACCTTCTTTTCATTACGCCCGCCGTACCCTACCCTAACTTTTCCCTGTGTTCGTACGTATTTTCGTAGCGACGCGCTGTTCGTAGCGGGCTAAGCACGCCCATACTGTACAATTTAAATGGCTCCCCCCGCCTACATTCCTTAACTCCAGCGTCCGTAAAAACGCAAACAATACGAACGCCAGAATCGCCGCTACGAAAAGGTCTTTGGTACGACCGGAAGTTGTCACTATGCACATGCGCAATGCGTTATTTCTGCCGTTTTTACGCTTACGTTCAGCGTTAGCTCGCATGCGAGCGTTGGTCTGGATCAGGCCCAATGGCCCAGATCCTAGGCTATGTACGACAGGGGAATTACGCAAGGCGATTGCGTAATTCCCCTGCACACAACCTTCTTACGCTGGCTGTTACATAAAAGACCGTGTGTACGCAATCTACATAGCAAAATGTTACGTAGATAGCGTAAAAGAGTTACTACGCATGCGCAGTAGCTCTAAACGTAAAAGAATGCCCATAAAATGAAACATTTGGGACTGAGAATCTGGTCCCAGGTCCTTATAGTCGCTGCTGAAGTGGAGAATTTACCATGTGAACTAATCCGTGTATATCTATACTGTGACATCCTGCATACCCTCAAAAATATGGCCTCCCCACTGTCATATTTTTATACTATTGGTGCATGATCACATAGCAGTCAGATAACTATAAAACCACCACACATTCTGTTTTTAATCCTGGTTTTATTGCACACATTATTGTTATCTTAACAATAAAAACTATGTTAATCACTATCCATCATAGTGGGTGTTTTAGGGGGTGCAGGATAAACCCCCCTTCCTGTATTTATTTAATATCCTCTCATCGAGGGAGCTAAGAGAGTATAAGAGGTATCCGTGCTACCCTGCAGTGCCCTCCATTTGGGCATTTACAGCCCCTATCTACAACTTTTGCTTGCTTTCTTTTGAGAAGCAAATGTAACCACAAAATGCTATTTATATTGCATTGGAATAGACAAACTACGACATTTCAGGTTTTCTGAAACTACAATTCCCATCATGCTTTGATAGGTGTGCTTATGTCGATCAAGTATGCCTAGAGTTGTAGTTTCCAAAATCCTGGAGTGCCAAAGATTGCTTATACCTGGTGTAGTTTGGCATCAAAGTTAAAATTTACAATTGTGACTATGATCAATTAAAAATGATGGTATGGAAAACAAAAGTATCTAGGAATTCATAGTATAACAATCAATGTAGTAAGAGAAGTTGTGTTACAGTTTTAATCAAATACTAGGTTAACCAGGTTCCACATGGATAGAGAAACCTATTCTAGCATAGTCTTGTAATGACTGAGCAACTTTGCTATTCTATTTAGCTCTTCTGGTTTCCATTATTTTTCTTATGTTCTATTTGTTGCATAAAGAAATTATAAGGTCTTCACAGACACTCTGTTTTGTTGCATACTGACAGTGAGCACAGTAAAGACTGAACAGAATGTAAAAGAGCTAATATCCACTTTGTAACTGTGCTGTAACTCTCGGGTATATACTATTGTTAAGGCAATACATACTTTATTCAAAAGAGATTAAAAAGAAAGCATCCCTACAATATTTTTTAACGTTGTATAAGTATATTCTTAAGAAATCTTGTTATCCAACCAGCACATTGTACATGTACAATAGTAACATTTGTGAACTGCTATTACTTAACTGACGTGTCTTTGAAAATTTCCATGTGGTTTGCACACTACCAAGGGTCTGTACCACCCTACAAACCATGGTACATCCATCAGACACTACAAAATCATGCATACATTATGGTACAGAATACCACACATCTTTATCTACATATACAATGTGTTCAGTAAAGCTAGAAAATCAGTGCAAAGGAATTCTGAACCTAGGTCCAGCAATCAAAAAGAACAGAAGAATAAAAAAATTAAAGAGAAAGAAGAAAGAAGTGAGAGGAAAAAATGTACAAATATTACCAGGTCTGTTCAAATAAACATCTAAAAAATACACCTGATTTAGTCACTGGTTATATGTCATGTGTGTGACCTATAAATTATTTAAAAGATTATAATTGTTTATGATGATGGGTATTAGCAGAAGATAAAACAACAATAGTAAAGAATTAACTATTTGAAGAACAATTTTGGATTGTCATTTGAACAACTATGACACAATACAATTTTATGTACCACAGTTTTTGACTAATGCTTAGAACCACTAACTGAGAAGGATTGCTGGTCCATTAATACTATAATTGAGGATCACACCTTGTTTGGGTAGATTGGTTCTCAGTTTAAAACACAAATAATTGAATATAGGGACTCTCATTGTATTGCATCTATACTTTCAACAACTGTCCAATTTATAAGTGGCCAGATCAGAAATTGACCACTATTGGGCTTTACATATGTGTGCATCCAAGCGACCTGATCGGAATAGACATCCGCTCTTTCCTGACTTAATCATAGGACCGAACATTCCAGACTTCCGTTTTGTACCAGAAATGGATAGGAAAAATTAAGCTTTAGGATACTACTGTTGGAAGTCTGTTTGTTTGATGGATGTGTTTTCCCTTGTAAGGAAGCATAGACACAATGGGTAACAGCTATCGAAACTGAAAAAAGTTAAGTATTGAGTGGCTTAATATAAATTTCCAACTTATTAATAATATTTATGTTATTTCTTTTTTAGACTTGTGACTGTTCAATCATTGCTAAGCAATTAGTTATGTTTCACCCTTTAAATATGGTAGACTTAAGCAAAAGAATGATAAAGAGCATACAAAATATATATTTAATTATGTGCACTCAGTTTTACGTTTTGCATGTAATATATGTATAGTTTTCATCTTAGTATTACATAGTAAGTATTTACTATTTAAAGTTTGGATACAAAACTGCATTTCAATTTTGTATGTTATCCTCTGCAATGGAGACTAATGTATGGAATTTGAGATTCAGAGTTCCGTACGTGTTAGGGGAGTGCACATCCCCTGTACACACATATAGGCCTTCCACATGCAGGACCCTACCTAAGTCTCGCCATGTGGAAGGCCCATGTACAGAAGGTCTTTGGAATGTCCTTCCTGTACAAATACCATTCCATATCCACCTACCATGCATATCTCATATGCATGGTAGTGGGCCTGCCTGCCGCACGAAAACAGAATTGCACAGCAGAGACTGATAAGAGATTTCCGGACGTAGCGTACGTAAGTCTCTTATTGTTATTAGTTCTGGATCCGGTCCTAACTTTTTATCCCCACTTTCAGTCCACGCCCAATTTGTCTTAAAGTAGGAATCCAGCTATAGGAATACAGAAATATATAGCCATTATATAAAATACACGTTGATACTTTCCAGTACTAATTGTATGCATGAGACAAGCCCAGTGTGTGGGATTTGAGAAGGGAAGAGAAGAGAAGAGAAGTTAGAGAAACTCTTAATGGCCCTTAAAGTGGGGTTAGTATATTAAAATATAGAAATGAACTATATGATTATATCTTTACATCATTATACAAAGATCAAAATACTCTTCATAATGTGACATGATTTTATTATATTCACATATTTTGTACTTAGACTTATATTCTTAAATTTACATGTTAAAATCATTGAAATAGGAGAATATTAAATAATAATTATACTAATATAGTAATATAAAACTAAAATAAAATATGAAACCCTTTAAATAATACAGGAAAATGTGTATGTCAAATCAGAAATTAACACTTAAATATATGTACATATAAAAGTCACAAAATAGAATTCAACAAAGGATAATATTGCCCACCATGTGATTGATAAAATTATTTCATCCATTTCCTGTCATCCATTATCCCACTATGTAAGTTTTAGCAAATATAATAATATTAATGCATTTTAGGTTTTAGTGTCTCTAAGATATTGCCCAGTGCACCCTGAATAATCCAATCCTGACAAGCAGGAGCAAATTCATATGGATTCCAAATAAAGCCAGGTATGTCAGATTATAAATCAGTCTGCATGCTGCAAACCTAATTTCCAAGCAAGGAACGATACAGCTACTGCTTTGCAATAGCGTTATCATAACTTAGTAATTCTGCATATCTGTTCTTCTGAAGATTTGATGCCAGATCTATGTGGAAATATGTGCTATATAAAGGGAATTACACACATAAAGATATTTGCACAATGGGAATATATATATAAAATCATTCATAACAGTTATTCTACAGCTAGAAATGCTTCAAATATAACACAAAACTTGTCACTTTGTAACATAATTTCTTATTAACTTTACGTATTAGGAAGCAAAACACATTATTTATCTATAACTAATAACAAATAAACTAACCTATTAAGTGCTATCCTTCATATGTAAATGTTTCTAAATAAATTAAAATGAGGGATTACATCGCCTGAAATGACCCGGTCTGTGATAGATTCCATTCTGTAGCCAAAACTTTTATCATGCATCTTTAATGTTTAGTGGCAGCAGTCAGCGAGGGGAACTTACTATTTGTGCTGTCACTGCTGCACGGTGAAAAGACGCTGATTGCAGAATCCTCCTTTGCATGTGCTGCATTCAGCACAACGGACAGTTCACCTGGTTCCACCACACCCGGATCGGGTCTCTCCCAGGCTGTGTGAGGGAGCCCTTTCACCAGAGAGTCTGATTCCATGCCCCGCTTCCTTTTGCCAGGCTTCCCTGTCCACTCCGACTCTGTTTCTGGTTCCTTATTTAACTGCACAACTGTGTTTTTTGATCTTGTCAGAGCTGAAGTAACAGAACCCATAGCAGATAAGATAAGGGTAAAGTATAAGGCAGTTAACAGTAATTTCCCAATATGTTCAGCAGTATTCAGCTCTCAGTTACAAACAGCAAATATTTCTCATACAGGCATTTTCATCTGTGTACAATTTCTTGTAAAATTTAGTCAAAGTGAAAGGCAATTTAACAAGATTTTTTTTTTTCTTACAAAATATCCTGCATTATAAGGTCTAGATAAGTGTCTTAGTTGGCATATCCCAGTTAGTGTTTTTCAGTATCATAGTCAAAGTGTAGTTGCTGTTGTCCTTCCTGTTGTGCAAGTTATTAAAGTATATACATATATATCTCTGTTGCTGAATCTATTTCAGAGTGTCTGCTTGTTGATGCTCTAGCTGGTTCAGACTTCCTCTGGGGACCAAGTGAATGAAATATGGCCACTCCCACTGTTTGTCTCCTGTGTACTACCTCATAGTCAGTACAGCTTTTCATTGTAAAATGCATCCACAAGAAAGAGTTTTAGTTTATGTTATACACCACATGAAGCTTCATATTTAACTTTCTCATAGCGGAAAGTATAGTGCAACATTACTGCAAAAAATAAAATGTTTTTTTTTTCCTTTTGGGTATTTGTATTGTTTTTTTATTTTTAACTTTAAAATCTGTACAGGAACTCTAAATTACAGATTAAATAAAAATGATGCAGCATTTGAGTTTTATATGCAAAAACAAAGTCATTTCCTGGCATGTAAGACATTTAATTGTTTTTCCCATCTCTCATATTGCAACAGAGCCGGCGCTATGAGGTAAGCGGGAGGATGGACCGGCGCGGACCCCCCTCCCCCTCGCTTCCCAGCAGTGGTCTAATCCATTAAATGACTAAGACTCTCTTCATCCACCGCCATTAAACATTGTAAGGCACTCTCACGAGAGAGACACATGATAGGAAACTGGGCTGGAGACACAGGATGGGGATACTGGGGACTGGAGACATGATGGTGGATGCTGGGGGGCTGGAGACACATGATTGGGAATACAGTGGGGATGGAGATAAATGATAGGGATACTGTGGCACTGGAGACATAATAGGGGATACTGGGGGGCTGGATACATGATTGGGAATACTGGGGAGATGGAGAGATAAGATGGGGAACTGGGGGTCTGGAGACACATGATGGGAATACTGGGACCGGGGGAGACCTGAATTGGGTATACTGGGAGGCTGGAGAGACATTTCTTTTATTGTTGTTTATTCTTTTATTGTTGTTACAAGATTGTGTTTTATAACGCTTACTATAATCTAGGATGGTCACTGGAGTTAAATTGTTAAAGAGAAGGATGCAAATTTAAGGTTCGTAGGGGGGCACCGAACACCTTTAGCACCGGCCCTGTCTTGTGGGGGGGGGGCTCTGAACACCCTAGCACCGGCCCTGTATTGCAACATTGCTTGCCCAGGCGTACACATGCACCTGACTTTGTTCTTTGTTTGCAAGCTCTGGATCAACCCCAGGCAACAAAATCAGACAAATTAATTTTAAAAGAGATCCTGTTTTAGAGTGACATTCAAAGACTAAATAATTAAGACATAACATTGGTTTTGTCTTCAGTGTTGCAGTCCAACATTTAAGTTCTATTTAAAAAAAAAACATTAGTCAGAGACATATTGGACAACAAACAAAACAAACACAAAAAGGGATAGAAACAGTAAGTTTTTTCTTGCAGGTATATAATAAAAAAAAAGTTAAAAGACAGATATTTTTGCAAAGCTTATTCATATGGGCATAATGCAGAGATTTTGCACGGTGAACACATACACACAATTGTAATTTGATTAGGCAACTTAAAAACTGTTAGGTCTGTAGGGCTTTAACTATGAATAGTGATTAAAAATCTCCTTCATCAAGCACTTACAACAGCATGGTGCAGGAGTTATGGAGGAAGTGCAGGAAAATATTGCTGCTTCTGCAGTTGCAGCTGTACTAAAATGATATCTTCAATTGTCTCAAGATAAATATTTCAGCTTAGTAACAAATGCAGTGTTTTTAAAGTGGGGTTTGCAAATATTTGTATTACATCTGGTGTATATTAGGGGGTCTAGAAATAAGACATATTATACTATATATAGGCTTTATTAGGGAACTGCACATAAAATTATAAGTATCACTTAGATTAAATGTTACACTTGACTTTGAACTGTCCTTTGTGCCCCATACAATCTGTTTCTAAATCCTGTTATATACACGTAAAAAAAAAACCATTTCCAGAATACAAAAAAACCTCTAACAAGACTGCTAAAACTCTCATTTATGCACTGATCATCTCCCACATTGATAACTGCAATGCTTTCCTTATTGGACTCCCACAATACAAATTTGCCACTCTACAGTCTTTATTGCGTGCAGCAGCAAGACTTATTTTTCTTGCAAAAAGTTCAAACAGAGCCAGTCCTTTCTGCCAATATCTACACTGGTTGCCTATTTACTACAAAATCAAATACAAAATCCTCTTACTAACCTATAAAGCCATAAACAACACTGCATCTGCATACATATCCTCACTTGTCTCAAAATATATTCCAGCTCACTCTCGCAGATCATCACAAGATCTGCTACTCACTTCTGCGCTTAATAAATGCTCTGATTCCCAGTTATAGGACTTTTCCCTGGCTGCATCCACTCTCTGGAATAACCTCTCTCACCCATTAAGACTATCTTCTACATCTATCAAATTCTTCAACCTTCTTAAGCTTTATTTATCATATTAAAAATCACTTTGCCTTTCTATTACATTATTAACAAAAACCTACACACTCTCTCTTTCTATTCTTAAATTCCCTCATCTCTGTTACTAACACTGCTGTGAGCATTTAGCACTTTTACCATACAACTTGGCTGTGTGATATATAGCGATTGCCATTATGTATCAAACCCACTGTCCTATAGAGCAGGGGTTCTCAACCCATGGTACGCGTACCACCAGTGGCGTACCTCTGGCAGGTGGTACGCGGAGGCAGGGCCGGATTACCTCCGTTAACAGGTCCAAGCCAGTAATATAACTATTACTGGGTTTGGGCCCCGTTCCCAGTAATGCACTGGGTGACGTCATGATGTCATGCCAGTGCCGCACCTCTGCCTCCCGCACTGTATGCCTGGGCCCTGCGTTTCTTAGACAAGAGCGCAGGGCTCAGTGTGAAAGGGCTAGTGGCAGTAGCTCAGGCACAGTGGAGGTGTCTCTCTTTCTGTGCACTCCATGCATAAGCGTTAGAAGGGAAAGGGGGCCCTGCGTGTCCAGAATGTTAATTACACTGGCCGGCAAATTCTACAAGAATCTTCTGCCCAGTGTAATTAACATTGTGGATACGCAGGGCCCCCTTTCCCTTCTAACGCCTATGCATGGAGTGCACTGACTCACAGAGAGTGCACAGAAAGAGCAGCAGCTCTGTCTTAAGTTAAAGAGATTGAGTGTCCCGCACTACCGCCCTAGTCAAAGTGACTGAATCATGATGCAGGCACGTAACCTTCAATTTCCTGCTTTACATCATTCATTAGAGTGCAGCTCATGCACCGCTGAGGATGTGTGACATCAAGAGGTAAGAGAAGGGTTTATTTAATTTTTACAGGAGGGTTTGTGTGTATATACAGTGTATATACAGTATGTGTGTGTGTGTGTATACAGTGTGTGTGTATATACCGTATGTGTGAGTGTATATACCATATGTGTGTGTGTGTATACAGTGTGTGTGTATATACAGAATGTATATATGTGTGTGTGTGTGTCTGTGTGTGTATACAGTATATA
>WWET01002454.1:166988-184266 GCA_011038615.1 Limnodynastes dumerilii
TTAAGATTATTATTATTATTATTATTATTATTATTACATTTATTTATAAGGCACAACAAAATGTCCGCAGCACTGTATAAAATACAACAACAAAAATACAGTACACACATACAGGGCAGGGATGGACAGCATAATACATAATAAAATACAATAAAAATATTTTAAAAATCACAAAAATACAATAAAGTGAAGCAAGCACAGGCAGCAAGGCAAAATGCAGCAAGCTTGGAAGATCAGGGAGGAGGTGATAGAGCACAGTGAGAGGTTGAGAGGGAGCTACCAGGTGGGGACGGGGTAAAAGGGTAGCAGGGGGACAAGAGAATACAAAGTGAGGGGGGAGTGGTGGAGGAGGGAACAACACTAATATGGAGGGCATTGCTCACGTGAGCTAACACACTAAGAGGGAGGGATGAACTTACAGAAGACATAAGGAGGGGGAAGGAAGTGGATTGCTGGTGTGAGAGGAGGAGAGGGGGAAGGAAGGAGAAGAAGGGATAGATGTAGGATGCAGTGAGGATGTTAAGTAGAGGAGGGATGTAGGCTATCTTGAACAGGTGCATTTTGAGTGAGCGCTTGAAGACCTGCAAGAAGGCTGTGGGGAGGGGCTGGAGCCAAGAAGAGGAGACTTAGGGTTAGGCTGTGGGGAAGGGAGACATAGGGTTAGGCTGCAGGGAAGAGATTCTTAGGGTTAGGCTGCACAGAAGGGTGGTTTAGGGTAATGGAGGGTTAGAGTAAGAATTAGCAAAAGGGTTGGGGTTGGGGGATATAGAGAGCGGTGCTTACCTGTCTGTGACGGGGCAGGAACTTTCTGAGGAGCTCTGTCTTTGTAAATGCGGTGTCAAAAATGCCCCTTTGAAAAAGGGCTGCTTTTAGTGACTCACACTCACCCCTAATATACCCCACATGTACTTTTTACAGTGTGCCATTTACAGAATCTTATATACTCTATTTGCACTTTATATAGTAGTATGCCATACCCAGTTTGGAGAAGACACCCTTTATAAAGTACAGGGACTGGGGTGGCATGTACTATAATATATGTGGGGTATATTAGGGGTATGGAATAATAAATATTATAGTCTATGTGGGGCATATTAGGGGTATGGGATAATATATATTATAATCCATGTGGGGTATCTTAAGGCAGTGCTCTGCAACCGGTGTGCCACGGCAAGTTGCTAAGTGTGCCGCAGGCCTGCCAACCCCCCACTATGATTTTTTTTTTTAAATAAACCAAACCAAAAAAAAAACATACCTTCCGCCGGCGGCACCAGGCTTCCTCCTTCCCCTCACATCTACTGTTTCCTTCTTACTGCGTGTTGGCCTTGGTGTGACATCATCATGCCGACATTCATAGTGAGGAGTGTGCGGAGAGGAGATCATTTGGGAGCCAGAAAAAAGAAAAGATAGCAAAATACAGAAGATAAAAGAATAAAGAAGAGCAAATAAAAGGTAAGTAAAGGAGCAGAGGGGGCAGTGTGTGTATGATGAAGGGACACTGTGTGTATAATGAAGGGACACAGTGCGTGTGTATGATGAAGGGAGCACAGTCTGTGTATGATGAAGGGACAGTGTGAGTGTATGAGAAAGGGACACAGTGTGTGTGTATGATGAGGGGGCACAGTGTTTGTGTATGATGAAAGGGCACAGTGTGTGTGTATGATGTAAGGGGCACAGTGTGTGTGTATGATGTAAGGGGCACAGTGTGTGTTTATGATGAAGGGGCACAGTGTGTGTGTGTGTGTGTGTGTGTGTGTGTGTATGATGAAGGGACACAGTGTGTGATGAAGGGGTAACAGTTGAAGGGGGCACAGTGTGTTTGCATGATGAAGGGGCACAGTGTATGTGTGTGTGTGTGATGAAGGGGCACAGTGTGTGTATGATGAAGGGGTGACAGTTGAAGGAGGCACAGTGTGTATGATGAAGGGGCACAGTGTGTGTGTGTGATGAATGGGCAGTGTGTGTGTGTGTGTTGAAGGGGCACAAAATATGATGAAGAGGCAACAGTTGAAGGGGGCACAGTGTGATAATCAAGGGAGATGATTAAAAGTCGTAGTTAAAAGCTAATATTAGTCATATTTAAAAGCTAACATAGTTCATTTTAGTTATAAGAAAAAAAACGTTATTAGCTGCAATGTTAAATTTCTCAAATAAAAAATAACAATTAAATGTAATTTTTGTGTATACACTTTGTAACACGTGCTTTTTTGTATATTTTTGCTTTTGGTGTGCCACTGAATTTTGGGAAGCGCTTAGTTGTGCCGAGGGTGATAAAAGGTTGAGGAGCACTGTCTTAAGGTATATTTGAGGTCTGGGAATGGCACACTATGGGGTCTGTTTACAAAGATCATTTTAATGTGATAGTGCCAGTTTTAACTTCTAAACTGGCACTATTGCATTAAAATGTAAAATGTAAAAGTGTATCATATTTACAAAATGCCGGAGCAGAGTCTTACACTCCGCTCCCGGCGTCAGATTAACGCTAGCTCAGGCTGGTGTTAGGGGTAAGTATTCCGGCGATGTCCCCATATACCCCTCTTTTCCTCCACCTTATAGCTGTTATTAGGGGGAGGAAAAGGGTGGTAAGTATGGGGACATCGCCGGTATACATAGCAATATTGCCTCAGTTAAAAATTTTATTTAAAAAAATCAATAAAAGAAAATAGAAAAAATAAGTAAATATGTTAAACTCACCTGTCCGGGCAACCCGTCAGACTGCAGCTGTCCGGTCTCGGCATGAACACACTAGTGTTTCTCATGTCAGGACTTGAAAATTTCATAGTGCCAAAAAAGAAGCACTACGCATGTGCATCGCATGAATGAGAAGTACTGCGAGGACCCGGCGGATCATCACGGGACCTCGCAAGATAATGTGAACGAAGCTGCCAGGCTCTCTGAGAAGATAAGCAAGTCTGATGCAGCATCGTTTACAGGGAACGAGGCAGGTAAGGAAATAGACCCCTATATATTGTATACACTTTATGTAGGGTGCCCTAATATACCCCACATGTATAGTTCTTTATGCAACACTTACCTTGCAGCAGAAAAAGCTTCTTCTCTTGGCCGTCAGCAGATAGAAGCTGCAGACCTGAGTCAGCGCCACTCCACTATATAAGATGGGAGGAGAAGCGCAATAAATGCTCTGATTCCATGTTACAGGACATCTCACAGACTCTGGAATAACCTTTTAGAACTTTCAAGTGCTCCCTTAATACTTCTCCAGACGAGCTTTACAAATACCTCCTTCTTAACCACCTCCTTCTTAACCTTTTTCTACCTATGTACAACCACTTTGCTATGCAATTTCCTTTGTTATATGAGTAAGAAAAAAATGACAAGCTTTCTCTTTCATACTAAAATTACTTTCAGTTCTGCTAACACTGCTGTGTGACAGTATAATAAAGATAAGTCACTTTACATCTGTGTTTTGCGCTCACTGCACTTGTGTCTAAAAAACAGTTGTAAGAACAGCTCTGGATCAGGCAAATGCTTCCTGTATTTAACATAATATAATATAACTGACACCTTTACCATATATAGATGACACAATATGCAATAATGCAATATTTACTTTAAAAAGAGATATATATGAGGGTCTTTGGAACATCACTAATTGGTGTAAAAATACTTGGAATTTGCAATCGATTGAACTAATGACTCATACCAGGATCATTTTTGCAAGTCATGCTAAGTCTGTGACATTAGGAAACTGAACAGAGTCATCACTACCCTTTTAATTGTGATACCATGCAAGAGGATAGGGATTTCGCCATTACTTCAGTGCTACAAAACCTGTTGACAGCTTGAGTAAAAATGATCGGTCTGATTTAGGCACAAAAGCTAAAATCCTGGACAAACTTTTAGAGGAGTAAATTCAAATGATTTTATTTTCCATGGATGAAATACAGCGTGTTTTTGTATGGAACAAACACCACAAAGTGTGCCCCCACCCCCTGTAGTCCATCATGGAGTTCCCAAGGTACAAATTTGCTCCTTTTTTTTCATCTTAGGGCCTAACTCAGCCTCATTATGCTTGACTTTAATACCCAAATCTGGCACTGGTACAATTTGTACCTGACACGAGACTGCACAATATGTGTAGTAGATATGGGGCTGTATATTTAAAACAGCAACATTTTATATATTCAACTTTTCACCTCATGGTTGCCAAAAGATAAGGGTTGGGGTATGAAATACTAGAGTCTGCCAGGGAAAGCCTTAAAATGTTTTAAATGCTGAATAAGCATCCGTGAACATTAAAGTTGCTAAGTTGGTGTCACAATGGGCCGGATCCTGACCTACGGCCACCCGAGGTCAGTACGGCCTGCATCCTAGCGGGGGGTGCACACCCCATGCACTCCCCGCTGTTGGTAGTAAATCTGGACACTTACGTGGCCAGATTCCTACCCTAACTTTTACAATCAGGTATGTGGCCTTACTGCCGCATAGCTGATCGTAAGGAGGCTTCCCCGCCCCCTAATTAGCATGTCTATCTCTGCCTTTATGGCGCATTACATGCGTAATGGGGGGAAAGCCCCCCTTTTAGTAAGAGCCGGCACACGTAACACACGTTACATACGCTGGCCCTTACGGCATGCGCACAACCTTCAAAATGGGAATTACGTACGACATGTATGCAATTCCCCTGTCGGCTGTAGCCCGGGATCTGGGCCAATGTCTACATAGCTGTTCTGGTCAGACACTATTGAGCCTTGTATACTTAGTATCAGTAGAAGCTATCACCTTTTAAAGCTTGCCAGCCTATACTGGCCTCTGGAAAAACTGTTATCAGTCTTAGTTGAGCAAAACTTGCATGTAAGACTGGTAGTAATAACAATGGGGCAGATCCAGAACAACGCTTCTGTGCGAATTTACGCCTGGCGGACACGTAAATTCGCGATTTTGTATGTACTGCGCACGACAGATAATATGCTAGGAAACGGAACGGAGCATATGGGTCAGTCATGTATTTGCTGCGTAAATTCGTACGTGTGGGAGTGCCAATTTTACATGTGCCAAAAGTTTGTCAAAAATACGCAATGTAGGCAGGGGTTATAATATAAAGTGTACAGTATGGGCGTGCTTAGCTGCGTAAATCCGTGTTGCCCATCCGTACGTATGCGGACGGCAGCGGTTACGCGGCCAAAAGTTAAGGTAGGGTTTGGAAAGCGGAACTCGGTCAAAGTACGTACATTCAAGGGGTGTGTCGAGGGGAGTGTATAGAAGGTACGCACTTGTAAATACGCTACGCGAGTAAACAAATTGCAAGCAGAGTTCTGGATCTACCCCAATATATGCAAATACCTTGACAAGTACAATACTCTAGTGCTGACAAATTATAAACAGAAAGGCCTTTATGGGGAGCTAGAAAAGTGTTAAAAAGTGTAACTATCCTTTCTCTTCAATACCACCATAATTAAGTTAAAAACAGTTTAGTTTTTTTCAGTTTATTGATTAGAGTTAGGACCACCTTAAAAAGCATATATTTGCAAATGTGTGTAACAGACTGGCATGTTAGCTACTGTTTAATAGCTAAAAATGCTACAAATATATTTTTGAGTTCCCAATGTTTTACATTGTAAATTAACTAAATGAAGAAAAAAAATCATTTATTAGAAAGAACAGGTGTTATTTTTAATAGCAACATCAAAAAGGACAGTTGCCAAGATAAAATGTAAAATTGCCTTTGTAGTTACTCCCCGTTTCATTTTAATAGACCTCAGGCTTTTATCATTCGCATGCAAAGGTTAGCATAGTGTCCTGACTTTGGCAGCTGAAATCATGTTTTGTTAAGGCTTCAAACAGGTCATTTATTAATACATTAGAGATAAAAATTCAATGAAGTTTCTATGAGCACATCTAAAACAGATTATTTGTGTGCTGTTACAGTCCCTCAAACATGACCCATTCCATTAGGTACAATATACTCTGCATCTGAGCTTCCAACTGTCACTTACCTGGTGAAATGACTTAACTGTTATTTAAAAAAAACTATGTCTCTTCAACAAAGGTAGTTACCATAGTAACTAACAGTTGGAACCTGAGAAGCAGAGTATTTTGTACCTAATGGAATGGGTCATGTTGGAGTGTATGCTGTTATGAGAAATATTATCAACCTAGAAGAGTACAGCCCTGCTGTGAAACAGGTTTTAAATTGGTTTACAACCAATATAGTGATTTACATAATTGCCTAATATTTATAATATTAATATACAAACTGCAAGTATGTTAAATAAGCCCGAACCTGGATGATTAGGGCAAATATTTTACATGTATTTAAACTTCTCTTCATAAGCAAAAATTATGTTCAAGGATGTTGTTTGGGCATAATAGTCAGTACCCAAGACATAGTTGTACTGTTTATTAATAGAATAGACATTGGATAGTCGTGAGCATGGGACTGTGGTTATTATACTCAGTGTCAGACTTCCCAAGCTAGGCACGTGAGGCATAAGGGTACCACTGATTTGGGAGGCATGGGCAGAGACACCAGGCAATGTCTGAGACCATGGCTGCATGATTCTGATATGCTGGGAGCTCCTCTGCCAGAAGCTGTTGAAATAGCAGTCAAGCTGCAATGCAGAAGAAAGAATTAAAAAAGAAAAAGTGAGAGGAGAGGAGAGAAAGGGGTGTTAATGATCTTTATTATTTTGCATATTTTTGAGAATAATTTGAATTATTTATGTCTCATTTATTGTGCTAAAATTTTTCCACATAATAGGCCTTTAACTTCTCTGCATTATATAGGGAATATAATATAAGCAAAATTAACTTTATTATGGGATATAGAGAGTTCATGTAATTCCTTTATTCCTTGTTGCTTTTGCTCAAATGATCACCATAATAGGCCACTATGTTTCAACCACAATAGGGTCCAATATGACAAATAATGGGGGATAATTTGAGCACTAGGTATGTGACTTAAATAGTATATGCATAGGTGTCGGAATGGGGGGGTGGCCACCGGGTCAGTCACCTCCCCCAAAAATATGACGGAGACACCCTTTACGGGATAGCAGGGGGCACTGTGCATGTCTATATGAGTGACAATCATACATACTTATCAGTAATATGCCAACCAGCAAGTTAAATTCCTGGCCAGTAAATGCCTTATAATTCGGCATAACTTCATGGTACCCCATGCATTTCCTCATGCCCCATCCGAATCTTAGAAAATCACTGAAGCATGATCCAGACAAGAAGTACTTCATTTTACTGGATTAATATTTAGTTTGCAAATGGGGGGAGGGGGGGGGGGGGCCAAAACAGAACTAAATATATGCATAATAAAGCACTTTCTCCTTTTTATTTGTGCTTATGTGACCCAAGATTTCCAACCCCTCCTCTCCCTTACCATAATAGTGCTCTTTTGACAGAAAGAAGAATTACAAGGGCATATATAACATATTTTTATTATTATTGTGATATTGTTATATTTTCAGGAAGAGGAGACATAGTTTATGCGATGCCTGGGGATGGCATGACTCCTAAATTCAGCCCTGAGCACAATATGTTCTTGGTGTAAAAGTGATTTTGGATGAAGCCAATATACTAACATTAGATATATAAATATTATGTATTATTATGTAGATTTAGATACTAATTTATGATGTCATTTTAGTAAAGGGCCTAAAGGGGGCGCTGGAAAATATTTAGGTTTACATATCAGAATGATCTTGGCATTCCTAAAATGGAGACAATTCCAACATGTGGCCAGCATGAAGGAATTCCAAAGTAACAGTTTCAATATTGTCCATTATCATGGACAAAGAGAAATTCCAAAGGAATGTTTCAAGTCTTCCCTTGGCTAAAGGAATTTTGGGAGTTTGACCATTTGAAATTTCAGGATAGCGTTATCACAGTGCTTGCATTTGTTTTGTAAATAAACCTTTTTTTATACTTAAAGTTCTTTTGATGCGGAAATTACGTTTTTGATTCTTTATTGGGTATGTACTTACATGTAGAACTAGAAATATCAGCATATGTATGACAGCCAAAGCCTGAGGGAACTATTTGTGAACATGTAAATAACACTGTAAAACAGGAGATTATCTACCCCTTGTCCAGGATGGCACTCTGCACAGTACAGTGACAATAGATCTGCAGATAGATCCCAGATTAGAGGCAGGACAGGTCTTATCTATGTGTGGGCTGGTCCAGTAAAGTTCCCATGGATTTGGGACATCACCTACCTGTATCTTTTGTGGCTGTATCTGCTAGTAAATTATGCACCCTTTGCAGAAAATGTTTGACATGTTTGCAGTAAAAGTTGCACACTCTGCAAAGGACACACTCATTACTTAGCAACCAATGCTTCTCTGCAAGCTGTTAAGTAATGAGACTGCGTTATTAAGAAAATATATTGGGGGCACCAGTGCCTTATCTTGCCAGGGGGCTTCTGGACCCCTAGCTATACCTTTGTTGTAAAATAACAGACTGCAAAAAAAAATTGTTTATTACAAATAAAAAAACTTTTTCAATTCCTTTAATACAGTATTTGAAAACAGGGTTAGCTTCTGCAACTTGCTTTAAATAAATAAGAAAATAATTAGAAGGTGAAAAACAACAGACAGACAGGACCTTTCTAAGCTATACAGGGCATGTTTACAAGACAGTTTAGTTACATTTTGTTGTTCTGCTCTGCTATATCAATTGCACAACGGGTATAACATATTTCCCCCCCACTATCTCCATTTATGCACATAATTATCACTGTAGCCATGTACCATGTTTTCCACCATATAAAACATACACTTAACCAACAATAAAAAGGGGAATATCTGTACTGATTTATACACATAACATACTCAGATAAATGAAAGGTCTACAGTAGAGGTACCGAGAAGAGTTTATATGATGAGAACACTATCTGTATCTAGCTAATTGACATAGAGTAAAATAATGACATCTACAAAATCAAGATGTAAAAAGTACAGTTATTTTTTTACTTTATTTTTAGTGGCCAGAGTAGGATGTTGGGGCTGATCCAGAACTACGCTTCTCTGCGATTTTACACGTGGCGGAGACGTAAAATCGCAGTTTCGTACGCACTGCGAATGCGCACCATAGAAAATACGCACATTCACGTAGTGTAATTGTGAACGTATGGGAGATTCACGTATGTGTCACGTAAATACTTACGTGTGGGCATGCCAATTTTACGTGAGACAACAATACGTGAGATTTAAGTATGTGGAGGTTTGTATGTAAAGTGTACAGTATGGGCGTGCTAAGCTGCGTACGTTCACGTAGTCTGTACGTCCGTTAGCGGACGTATGCTGTTATGTTTGAAAAAGTTAAGGTAGGGTTTGGGTAGCGTATTTTGACAAAATACGTCTGTGCAAGGGGTGTGCCGAGGGGAGTGTAGCGAACTTACGTGTACGCAAATACGCTCCGCAAATAAACGTACGGCACACGTAGTTCTGGATCTACCCCGTTGTCTGTATCCGGCCAAAATGGCTGTTTTAGAAATAGAATACATAAACAGAAAGTCAATGGTAATAGCGCTGTAGGTAGGGAACATCAATGAAAAGAACTTTAGATCACTGTTTTGGTGTACTGTTCATATGTAACCTCAAGGACAGTAATCAGCAACAGTGTTTTCCCAATGTTAGTGGGCAAAAAGTCTCAGAAGTCTGGGACAAGCAGCGGGGAGAACATAGTCTTTATGCAATGATTGTAACCAACCGCGATGTTCCCGATGCTATCAGGCAGAGATTCCAGAAGCAAGTGGCAAGTCCATGCTAGCAGCCACGTGTTTTCGGCGTCCGGTAATGAACTCCGATCCGTCTCCTGGATTACAGGCCAAACAAACTGAGCTGGTGCGTATGTGCGGCGTCTGTAAGCTGCGATATCCTCTCTAGTTACCAGAGCTTCTATTCAATGATGCAGATGGTAACATGCAGGCATGAAAGGAAAGCAGAGAAGGGGGACACAATGCAGATCAATCTGATATTTATTGGAGACAAAATGAAGTAAAATTTACTCACAAGTGGAGTGGACATTCACAAAGGAAATATCTATGAAGCATACATATAGGTCACGACCTTTTTCAGGTTGCACCTCCGGTACCAGGGGGTATTGGTCCTTAGTGGTAGACCCAATAAAATTAGTAGAGTAGAACAGTGTCACAACCAACGCGTTTCAACCGGGCGGTCTGACACTGTTCCAGCTGCTTTCTTCTTATAGTCACTGATCCGGATCATGTTAGAGATAACTTCATTTTGTCTCCAATAAATATCAAATTGATCTGCACTATTATGTCCCCCTTCTCTGCTTTCCTTTCATGCCCGCATGTTACCATCTGCATCATTGAATAGAAGCTATGGTAACTAGGGAGGATATTGCAGCTTACAGACGCCGCAGATACGTGGCACCAGCTCAGTTTGTTTGGCCTGGTATTCAGGAGACAGATCAGAGTTCATTTACCAGATGCCGAAAACACATGGCTGCTAGCACGGACTTGCCACTTGCTTCTGGCAAGTCCGGAAACATTGCGTCAGGAAACATCGCGGTTAGTTACAACCAGTGCCGTTTCTAGACCTAGCGGAGCCCAGGGCGGAAAAAAATTCTGGCACCCACCCCCCCAAAAAAATAAATAATAATTCTACACACACTGTGCCCCCTTCATCGTACACACACTGTGCTCCCTTCAACTGTTACCCCTTCATCACACACTTTGCCCCTTCATCATACACACACTGTACCCCCTTCATCATACACACACACTGTGCCCCCTTCTTCATACACACACACACTGTGCCCCCTTCATCATACACACACTGTATCCCCTTCATCATACACTCACACACTGTGGCCCCTCATTATACACTCACACTGTGCCCCCTTATAATACACTTGCTGTGCCCACTCATTATACGCTCACACTGTGCCCCCTCATTATACACACTCACACTGTCTTCCTCATACACACACTGTCCCCTCTGCTCCTTTACTTACCTTTTATTTGCTTTTTATCTTCTGTATTCTGCTCTGTCTTTTCTTTCTTCTGGCTCCCCCTGAGCTCCACTCCACACGCTCCTCAGTCACTGCGAATGCCGGCATGATGACGCCACACCCGGCCGGCACACAGTAAGAAGAAAAGAGGAGATGTGAGGGAGGGAGGAAGCCGGGTGCCGCCGCTGACGAAAGGTAAGGTTTTTTTTTGTTTTGTTTTTTTTTCATAGCGGGGGGTTAGGAACTTGCTCCGGCACACTGGTGACCACGGCTCTCACAGGCGCTGACCACATCACATAACAGATGTGGCCGGCGCCTGTGAGAGCCGCGGTCTATGTGACCACTGCACGGGGGAGGGCTGTGGGACGCACTCCCCTTTTAGTTATCTAGGGGCGCGCCCGTCCCTAGAAACGGCCCTGGTTACAATCATTGCATAGAGACTACGTTCTCCCCGCCGCTTGTCCCAGACTTCTGCCACTTCTTGCCCACTAACATCGGGCAACCACCGTTGCTGATTACTGTCCTTGAGTTTACATATTGCTTATGGTCATAGTTTGGCCATGATGACCAATATAAGTTCTGTTGGGAACTGCAGAAGGTTTATTATCTACTTTGTTATGGCCAGATATTTGACAACCAGCAAATGGTGTAAGAAATATTGTTCAAATGGGTCCTTCAAGGGCACTATAGACTGGAGTTACATTAGAGGTACTAACATAACTTCCATTGGACGGAATTGAGTTCCAAAGGATGTTAAGTGGAAAGGGGCTTTCCCTCCGCCAAGGTGGGCATGGGGAAGCATTTCAATTTCACAATATGGGAGGTTTCTCCCACTTACGCGGCGATCAGTGGTCAGACGGACGGCTGGTCCACAAGTATGACTACTGAGAGTGGCACATCGCTGGAGGCAGAAAGCGGTCACGCCTGGAGAGAGCCGTTGACAGGCGTCTCTTGACACGGTAAATCCTGCGTTTTGTGACATCTTAATCTTACCAATCCAATTCTGTAGCGTATATGAACTCATGACCATCTATCCAATGATTCTGCATACTGTTCCTTCAACTAGGACACCTTTTTAGGCTTATATATTAAACCTGGGATGTCAGAATCATTTCAGCAGAGGGTTATGGGATAGAAAGTCACAGATATAACGGTATTGTCTACACATAAATCGTCATGCTTATCGGGACTTTAAATCTTTGGTAAAATAGTTACTTTTATTGCATTGTGTGAAATTTTTTGTAGTGTGTACCACGCTTTACCTGTCTTTATAGATCTTGGATGAGTTCCTTCTTCTGTTTTGACACAATGCATGCAAAAACCTTGCATGGTGGCACAGAATGGAGAGTAGAATGAATAGATTAATATATTTTGGGTCTAACATACCGGCCAAATGCAAAATTAGCCTTAATCCAGTTTTCCCTCCAAATATAACTGGCCTATTACATCACAATGGGTCTGTTTATGTAATACATGTAATAAGGCAATAATATCCTTTATTTTCATCTTTCCCCTCAGGAGAGTTTCTGTTAGCAAAAATACCCGGAGTGTTTCCATGTGAAGCATCTGGCTGAGTAGGAAGAAGAAATCCACTGTGGGATAACATATTTTTTCTCTTCAGTGCCAGAAACTCCAGTAAATATGCACCTTCTGCATAGGCCTTTGTAATATATGTAATGGGATGCATTAAGATATACATAAAATTTTACTCAAGTTAAACAAACCTGGGCATGGTTCACAGACATTAATACAGGCTTTTTATTAGTATGTATAGAATGTGTTATTTCACAGGCATAGATAAACAGAACATTCATGTGTAATATGTCAATAAATGTTATATGTAAATACATAATGTAGGACTCCAAGCTAAAGATTATGAGGGATCCACTAGTGCTGGACTGCACTATCCAAACAAGGGGTTCCATCCCCCACTGCAAAAATTGCATTTTCAAAATACATACAGCCTACAGCTGTGTATATTTTGAAAATGTCAGCAACTAGAAATTTACGCTGCAGACTCGCTACAGGACACGACAGTTACCGATGCACCAACAGTTTAGTGCAAGAGAGTCTTAGGGTTAGGCTGCAGGGAGGGGATGAATCAGAGAAGCGGAAACTTAGAGTTAGGCTGTAGGGAATGGAGAGTTAAGGTTAGGGTAATGGAAGGGAAGGGTTAGGATTAGCATAAGGGTTGGGGTTAGGAAAATGGATATCGGCACTCACCTGTCTTTAGCGGGACAGGAAGACTCGCTTCAGCTCTCTCCTTGGAAATGGGATGTCAAAAACCTCCCTTTCAAAAAAATTCTCAGTTGCGAATCACACTCCCAAACAAGTATGTTTTCACTATGCAACCACTGTCAACCATGTGGACTGACTTCCCATAGTCAATGGTCACCTTTCTCTGTCTAAAAGATGTAAGGAACGCATGCGCAGTAGTAAAAATATGTTATACGTCCGGTAGTCTGAATACGGCCCCAGCTGTGAAGGCACCATTGTACACACATAATAAGCAGACTGAGAAACTGCTGAATGGGAGACCATACCATCGATTTGGAGCCACACAATGGTTTGCACAGACTTTTTTTCAGACAAAAGTGCAGCAAAAATAAGCACTGTGCATGCTCACATCGGGCGTGCGCACAGAAAGAAGGGTGCAAGTGTACCCATCCGTCTGTGATCGTATCTGACAGCACTGCGCCTGTGGAACTAGGAGTTCCACGATACTGAAATAGAAAAGGGGTGTTTTTCTCATTTAAATATTGCGTGCAGTGCTGTCCAGGAGATGGTGTAAGCGTAAGGAGCTGCTAACCGAAGCTGTGTAAACAAAAAAGGTAATTAGTAAAAAAAAACGAAAACATTAAACAGTGTATAAAAAAAAAATTCACATAAATAAAGCCCCCACCGCTATAACAACAATAAATAAATAAATAAACAAACAAACAAATAAATATCAGTCCAACAGGGCATGCTGATGCTTGGATGGATTGGGCATGAATGCCAGGGCATGCTGGCGCTTGGAAAACCACAAACGTCAGCATGCCCTACTGGGCGGATATTTTTTATTTATTGTTATTATAGTGGCGGGGGAAGGGATGGTTATTTTTTATATTTGATTTTATTTAAATAAAAATAACCAAAAAAAAATAAAACCAGCCATGGTAACCCGCATCCAGAACCATTACGGCTCCGAGTGTGAGTTTACTAATTAATGCCCGTTTTTGTTATGGGCATTTTAGAGGTGCATGTTTCTAAATAAACTCGCATCTCTGCATAGCACATTTTAGATCCATGGGGCCTGATCCAGACGTACACATGAGAGCGGAGCGTATTACCGCTCCAGCGTAAAAACTTTCACTCCCACGACACTCCCCTTACCTTCCTTTCATTACGCCTGCCGAACCCTACCCTAACTTTTCCATGTGTTCGAACGTATTTTCGTAGCGATGCGCTGTTCGTAGCGGCCTAAGCACGCCCATACTGTACAATTTAAATGGCTCCCCCCGCCTACATTCCTTAACTCCGGCGTCCGTACTAATTTCATACTTTAAACACGCCCCATCGTTAGAAAATACGCAAACAATACGGACGCCAGAATCACCGCTACGAAAAGGTCTTTGGTATGACCAGAAGTTGTCACTATGCACATGCACAGTGCGTTTTTTATGGCGATTTTACGCTTACGATCAGCGTTGGATCGCCTGCGAGCGTAGGTCTGGATTAGGCCCATGATGAGTAAACCCACACTGTGGCTTTATCCTCCATAGTGTCACCAGCTATGGCCAGCAAAACTTAAAACTGGATACACACTATAAGTTTTTTAACTGATTATCATGCAGATCACAAAAAAAGTACTGTTTTCAGTGACATCTTATAAGTTTGTATACTGCTGTAAAATCGTTTGAAAGGACATTGTATCATTCAAATGGATTTTTGGAAAGTTCTAATTTTACTGTTCAAAGCTATCACAATGTCTGTTGAAATCTTCAGTGTGTATGTTGTCCTGAACTTCTATGCATCGATTCTGCATGTGCTTCCTGGATTTTGTAGGTGTACATATTCACATTTTTTGTACAGAGGATTATAGGAAAAGTAAACCATAGATCTTGCTGGTAAATCAGTGCGTTTACATGAATCAGCATGCTCATTGGGACTTACATAATTGCTAATGTCCTTAAAATATATTGTATTTTCTGAAATTTAATGCATGGAGAACCAAGCTTTAGTGCAGGTAAAATATACCCCAGTTATCACTCCAATTTTTCTGCCACAACACTAGTGCTGGTTATAAATGAAAGGGAAATATAACATCACTAGTACTTAGAGAGCCCACTTCAAAATAATAATAGCTCATAGCAGTCCTAATTGCAGCTTTGGAGATGACTGGTCTGTTCCCAGTTTGAACACTCACAGAATGTATATTGCAAAATGTGAACTCAGGGTGGGTGTACTCATTGATATGGATCGGATCCTTTCTTTGTAATTGCTATTCTTATCTAGCAAGACACACATTTTGGAGATAACACTGCAAACTATAAATGCACCAGGGTTGAAGAAGGAACTTAAGAAACACCTATATTCAAAAACAGTTTCCCACCTAGTACTAGAATTGCTCAGCTACCATGGTGAGAATTTTATAATAGTAAATAGCTATTGCTGCATTAAGCAGTGATAGAAAATTAAACTGTCTTTTATACATACTTAATGTTAAGTCCTGGTCAAGAATAATTTACAGAAAAGCATACTGGGAATGTTATATGTCACACTGCTAATTTTGTTTCTCCATTTGGTTAATTAATACACTGTTTTATGATTCTCTCATTATCTGTGAATGCCCTATGACATGGTTACATACTGGAATAAAAACATAATATGAGGATCTCAAGGGACTAAGAAAGCATAAACCACATGAGATTCTACAACTGTTATGGGGTAGGCTGCTATCAGGCTCGTGCAAGTGAATCCATCTGGATACTAAGTATAACAGAATTTCACTCAGGATAGAAAACATTTCATGGTTTCTTTGTAAATATTATTCAAATTAATATGGTTTCAGATGAGTTTGTTGAAGAAATGAATTGGTGATGTTACACAATAATTTAATACTACTTTCTTAATATGAATATACACACATGGTAGAGGTTTGGCATCACAGTACACATGTAATGCGTGCTCTATTAAACATCGTTCCTGTTTTCTGCTATTACCTTGTTCACATTATTTTCTTGAATGTTCTGTTCTATATTTTTGACTGTTTTGGCAAATGCCTCAAATATGGTATAATCAGGGTCTGCTCCAGGTATGATAGCTTCCTGTGCAGGAAATTTTTAAGCAACCCCTACAACCAACTATAATTAAAAATAATATTTTATTCCAAAAAAATGTATTTTAATCAAAAAATGATTGCACAAGAGAGAAAGAGAGAGAGAAAGATAAAAAGGTCTCACAAAATATTACTAATTAAAAGTGAAATATTACCAATAATACTGCTACATAACAGGATTTTTTATTCCTTTCATAACACTACTCCATATAATAACTCTAAATTCACGGGAGTTCTCCCGGACTCCCGGGAGTGCACCCTTTTCTCCCGGAGACAAGCTCCAGGAGAGCCATGCCTCACAAGTTTTCTGTTTTTTTTTTAAAGAAGCCACTGCCGCGTTATATGCGGCAGTGGCTTTTCACAGAGCGAAGTACAGGTAATACAGGGCTCCTCCGGAAGCCCTGTAGAACCAAACCTGTTACAGAATGGCAGTGACCCTAAGTTATACGGTCACTGCCATTCAAGTTAAGAGATTTGGTCCTACAGGGCTCCCGTAGGAGCCCTGTATTATCAGCGTTCACGTGACCGCCAGCAGACGCCGGGAGATGAAGAGCTGGACAGGAGCCACACGGAGGAAGGCAGAAGACAAAGGTAAGTGAGAAAAAGGAAAAAAAGTATGGGCATGGAGGCTGTCACAAAGGGGCAGATACGGAGGCTGGCACTAGGAGGCAAATATGGAGGCTGGCACAAAGGGGCAGATATGGAGGCTGGCACAAAGGGGCAGATATGGAGGCTGGCACTAAGAGGCAAATATGGAGGTTGGCACAAAGGAGCAGATATGTAGGCTGCCACTAAGGGGCAGATATGTAGGCTGGCACTAAGAGGCAAAAATGGAGGCTGGCACTAAGAGACAAATATGGAGGCTGGCACTAAAAGGAAGATATGGAGGCTGGCACAAAGGAGCATATATGGAGGCTGGCACAAAGGGACAGATATGGAGGCTGGCACTAAGGGGCAGATATGGAGGCTGGCACTAAGGGGCAGATATGGAGGCTGGCGATA
>WWET01002454.1:191234-201554 GCA_011038615.1 Limnodynastes dumerilii
TATACCCCTTTCACATCACCCCCCCAGCAATATCCCGGGTTCACAGACCCGGGATATTGCCGGGGCAGCAGAGGATCCCAGGGTCACAGATACCGTTTTACACTGCAGGGCAGACCCGGGAAATTCAGAGACCCGGGTCTGCCCTGTGGTCAAAGCAATGCATAATTTGTTTACTGTTGCTCTGGCAACACTTGTTGCCAGAGCAATAGTAAAAAAAATTACACCAATCAGGTGCGTTAGGTTTTCAACCCGGGTAGCACCTTTCACACTGCAGCCCTTCCCGTGTCGGACCCGGGAATAACCCTTCTTTTTACCCGGGTTGAATTCCCGGGTCTTCTGACACGGGTCCACCAGAAGTGCACCTTTCACATTACAACCAAATACCAAGGATTTTGCTGAGACCTGGGTTTTTGGCAAAAATCACGGGTATTTCATGGTGATGTGAAAGGTGTATAAGTGGGCTGACACACTCTAATGTTTGTTTTCCAATAAAAAGTTAAACATAGTGGTTTTAAAGGTGCAAGCGTAGACCTAAGCAATACCATGTTGAACTGTAACTGTAATAGCAGAATTAGAATTGAGAGGTGAAGTTTCTTAGCCCAACTCTAATATAGAGATTAAACATAAAACTATGCAGTATTTGAGTTCTATGTGCAAAAGTAATTTCTCCGCATACAAAATAATATAAATTAATTAGTAGCCCTGCAAAATGGTTAAGCTGAGCTGTACACTTGCACCTGTTTTGCCCTTACTCCCAAACTCTGGATCAGCCCCAGTGGCTACTACTAAATGAAGAAAGATTACCATATCCCTGGTATTCTAACTTCACAGGCTCTTAATAGATTGTGTGCATGTTCATTGTAACATCATCGAATGCATGTGCCCACAAATCTCATGCTTAGCGAAAAACAGACATCATGGTTATTGATTGGTGGGTTTTACGTTTTTTTTTAGCATTTATGTTTTTGTCTGCACAATTATTGGACACTAACATGTCACTGAAGATGAAGATACATCATTTAACCAGTGTTTCTATAATATTATACATTATATGGACAAAAGTATTAAATTCTGTTTCAGCCAGATGATTGCCACAGGTGTATAAATTGGAAGAACTTGACTGGTCCGCACAGAGCCCTGACCTCAACCATCGACCACCTTTGGGATGAACTGGAACAGATTGTGAGCCAGCTCTACTCGTCCAACATCAGTGCCTGACCTGAACATAAATGCCCTACAGAATGAATAATGGGTCCAAATTCCAACAGAAACACCCCAACATCTTGCGGAAAACCTTCCAAGAAGAATGGAAGCAGTTATAGCTTCAAAAGGGGTATCAACTCCATATTAAAGTATATGTATTTGCATACAATGTCATTACAGTCCGTTGTTGTAAAGGTCAGGTGTATGAATACTTTTGTCCATATATATTGTATGTTAAATAGTACTAAATGAAAAGGGGCGCCATGCCAGATTTATTGATACAGAAAAATACTAATAAGCATCATAACCAGGAGCACCAAAAGGGTGGGGAGAGGTACTAATTACCCAGGTAAACAGAGGTTGGCCTGCACAGATGCCGATTGTGTTGTTTTTTTATAACTTTTTTTTTCACTGCAGCTGCTGTCTCCATGTTTTTGCTTACACAATGTTCTTAATGCACTGTACATAAAATGCATTTTTTATAGTTTCTTTTACTTGCAACCCCCTTTCTAGTATGCTTAAGTGTAGTTATTACTATCAGCCGCAGCTTTCACCTGCCCTGTAACTGGGATATTTCTGCCAATGGTATACATGGCAATGCAAGCTGTTTTAATTGTTGAGGGGTGGCCTAGCAGTTTAAACATGTTAGCCATGAACCCAAGGAGGCACAGACATACCTCCAATAGTTTAAACACATGCTCTTTGATGGTATACCACTGCTCACCAAAGCAAATGCATCTACTATAGTAATCAATTATGGGGAACAGAATTCCACTTAGCAGTCCTGACCATAATAAGTGAGTAAGTAATCAGTTTGTATTATTGTTTATCCCCTGAATTGTAAGTTTCATCAGTCACAACCTACATTTTCATCAATGCTGTTAACAAATGGACAAAGCTGAACAAACTTGCTTAACAACAGTAACCATGAAGGTGAGTAACCACCAGGTTGTGTAGCACAAGGGATTGAAGCTCATTACTAGGCCCCAAGAACAATGATTCTCACCTGGTCATACTTGTACCATAAGCAGGTACCACACCATGCCTGTGCTCAGCCCATCGCTCCCAATAAATGTATGAAAAGTTATGACATCAAATACATTTAGGAATGGTCCAAAGAATTGCAGACCCTATAACATGACCCCCTCCATTCGGTACAAAATACTCTGCTCCTGCTCTTCCTTCCTAAAATGATTGCAGTCACCTGTGGTATACTAGTTATTTGAATAGAAAGGTGTGTAACAGGTGACTGCAATCAATCAGAGATTAGGAAGGAAGAGCAGGAGCAGAGTATTTTGTACCGAATGGAGGGGGTCATGTTGGAGGGTATGCAATTGGCAGAACAAAAATATAAATAAATAAACTGGGTAAACAGCAGTTTTTCCAATTTTTTTTCCTTTCTTGGTACTATCCTGGGGAACATCACTCCTCCGATTGGAAAAATAGCAGTAGGAATTTAGTAGAGTGGGGTCTTTTGCTTTTTACCTTCACTAAATTGCCAGAATAGAAGCTATGCTCTAGTAAGGCAATAGGGTTTCATTATACATGGCACAAGTAGACTTTACAGACTGACATGTTTGGAAGTAAGAGCAAGTTGCAAGTGTAAAGTTCAGCTGACCCATTTTACAATGCAATTTGAATACTTTTGCAAGCAGGGAATATTCTTTACTTTTGCCCACAGAACTCAAATACTGCAGAACTTTATGTTTGATCTATAAAATAGTTCAGCTAAGAAACTTAACCCCATAATTTTAAAAATTTGTCTCCCCTTGCAGCTCAACATGGTATTGCTCAGGTCTACAATATCACTTAAGAAAAAAGTGTGTAGCTTTGGATCAGCCCCTACAAGGTCATTGGGAAAACTATGGGAGATTACTGAAAATGTGACAAAAAAATAAAAAATTTTAGAACCACTGCACTATATGAACAAAGCAATCTGCACACAATTCCTTGTTTAACATGCTTCCCATTGTGCGCTGTAAAACAATACATTTGGCAACGATTTCAGTAACTCACCCTCTTTAATGAGTAACTACTTTGCATTGACAGACTGGTTCTAATTAGTTTATATCGCTTGCATCTTGCATGACACTTTTATGTAATCATATGAACACACTAATATTAAAAATAATAGAAGATTCTTCTGAACATACATACATACATACATAGTCACCCCAACACTTACATTAACTAACTATGTCATCCTATCTTTAAAATAAAACACAGAGATTTGTTACATACATTTGCATACACATGAAAAGTTACCACAAGTCGTACAAAGCTTCTCTATTTTGGTGGTCCTAACTTCAATACGGTCAGAGTTCCAACTTTGGGTCATATAGCATGTATTTTTAAAGCAAGAGCAAAAATAACAGCAGAGGGGGTCCCTAATACCGCTTTCACATCACCCTCCCAGAAAAACCCGGTATTTTGTACCCGGGACTTTTCTGGGAGCAGTGCCGTGTGTTTCACATGGCAGCGTTATAAGTCCACCAAAAACCCGGGAAATTCCCGGGTCTGACCCTTTCAGATCACCAGGAATTTCCCGGGTTTTAGTGGAATTTTGACGAAGAGCATGCTGATGCTTGTAGTACTACAAACATCAGCATGCTAAGCGGCCCCTACCCTAAAAACACTAAACATTTAATGCCCCCCTTTAAAAAAATAATCATTAAATACCGCTTATTAAAAAAAAGTTACCGCTAATTGTTTAAAGTAAAAAAAAATAATGAAAAGAGTTAACAGACTTACCGGCCCGGGGGTATTGAGGACACTGGCAGGCACTGCTTCTTCATCTTCATCCTGAGGGACAGCGGAGAGCGCTCCGGATTATCACAGCCTGCCGCAGGACGCATAATGGAGCCTGCGGTGATCGCAATGACCCTAATGTTACACCGCAGGCTCCATTATGCGTCCTGCGGCAAGCTGAGATGATCCGGTGCGCTCTCCGCTGTCCCTCCGGATGAAGATGAAGAAGCAGTGCCTGCCAGTGTCCTCAATACCCCCGGGTCGGTAAGTCTGTTAACTCTTTTCATTATTTTTTTTTACTTTAAACAATTAGCGGTAACTTTTTTTTAATAAGCGGTATTTAATGATAATTTTTTTAAACGCTACACAGTAGAAACAGGTTTGTTTACTGTTGCCATAGCAACAGTAGACAAATCTGCACCAATCAAGAGGCAAAGTGAAAGACCCGGGTTGAAAACAACCCTGGTCCTTTCACATTGCCTCCCTTCCCGGGTTGAACACGGGAAAAACCCTTCTTTTTTCCCGTGTTCAAGTCCCGGGTCTCTTGACCCGGGTCTCCCGGAAGTGGCGGTTTCACATCACCACCAAAAACCCGGGTTTTTGGTGGTAATGTGAAAGGGGTATAAGTCTCCAAAATATCTATTCTGGAACACCCCCCTCAGTTGCTATCCCAGGCGTGTGTGCACGTGCAGCAGGATCTTGAATTACCAAATGCAATTATTATACCCTATATAAACAAAGTATAAAAAGTTTTACAAAAATGCCCAATACATCTGTCAGTTGGGTATTACTACTGGATGATGTTCCCAGGGCACATGGCATAAGATCATACTTCACCCATCCAATGTACTAGCATATTTAACTACGAGCTACCAGAGTTATCAAAGAATACATTTTCCAAAAACGTGAAGGTGGGGTGGGCATAGTTTGTCTTGCAGTGACAAACTCCGCTCAGCATATATTTTGAATTAGTGAGTGCTTAAGCTTCATTTATCAGACTGACCATATCAACTTAAATCAGAAAAGAATAGGAGTAACCAGCCATATTTTACAGATGCCCTTTCCCCATTCCCAAAAATACAAATCGCACCAATTTTGCTGTAGACAAGATTTAGAAAAATAAAAGTGAAATTACTCATTTTTATTGAAAAACAGTAAAAACAAATGAACTGCTGCATAGTAAATACATACCAATAAAATGGTATAAAAGAAATTATATATATCTAAAGACATGTGTTCATGCAGCACTCCTAATTATGCCAAATAGTCTAATCTCTAAATTGGAAGAATTTATTTAATTTTTTTTACATTAAAAAAAACATTTAATTTAGAAACATTTTAATACAGCTATTATGTATATAACACAAAAATAGGATATTTCACTTGAACAATCCTGCGTATTGGAAGAGAACAAATATTTAATTTTCTGTTCAAGGTTAAACTCAATGATCTGGTGAAGTTAAAGTCATGACAAAAAAATATATATATAAAAAAAAAAAAAAAGTAGTGGAGGATTGTTTCAACTTCACAATCCCGTTATACTTCTGGTCCTTCACCTCCAGGAACCAGCTAAGCAGAGAAGGAAAAAAAACAAACAAATACAGTTTGAATAAACACTTTTTTTGTGAATTTTAAGTAAATACATTTTAAGTTACAAATGCATACACACAATATATTAGGCCATAACAATAGTGTTACAATGGCGCTGCCGAGCAGCATTACCACACCAGGAACTGGGCCATAGGTTATAACTATTTCCACAAAATTCAATATCTCCTGGTCAACTTAACAAATTTGGCAGAAACGTTAGAACATTTATTAACTAAAACATGGGTCTTCTAAAACTGCCTTACAAATGAAGCAAACTACGTAAAGGTTACCTAACGGCTATTAAAAGTATAATTACTCAAAAGCTCATACACAAATTATATTCCAAGAGATTCCAACCATGGAATTGTTTAGAACGTACAATTCAGACTTCTTGTATACAGTTTTGAAACCACAGGTACCACAGCAATTGGTCCTAAAGTTTACATATTAGCCAATAGCAACTGTACTGAGCAAGTCTCTTTTTATAGTCATGAACATCTAAACATCACAGTAGGGATATATACAAAATAACAAATTAAACAGAGCAGAAGCTAAAAACATTTTAATAATTTATAAGAATATTTATAGATTAACGTTACGGTGTCTTACCATAGTTATATTGTTTCCATTTAGCAGGATTTGATCTAGCTTTGTAATTCGCCTGCCCTCAGGTGTGATCTCACTAAAGTGTAGATAAAATAATTAGCTACTTGATCAAGTTAGAAAACAAATAAATTAATAAAAAATTTTAAAATGCACTTACAATTCAGTCACATCCTCAAGTACCATATCTGTGTAGATAAGTAAAGGATAACAGAACAAATATGCACTTGTCTGTAGCAGCGATGAACTAGCAGCAGGCAACAAACTTCAAACACGTGTGTATATGTATATAAACATTTATATTACAGCAAATAGCATTATAATGCTACAAAAGCCCCCATGGCAGTCTACCAAATCAAAGTTGGTTGCCAAAAGGTCTTTTATATAAAATTCATTGGGCCGCCCAGTTATGCATACGAGCATCCCTGTACCGACTGGGACAAAACCAGCGCAAGGTAGGCAAGTTGGATGCTGACCAATTTTTAAGGGGGATTAGGGTCCCGGTCAGACCTCCTATTGGTTTGCGCTGGGCAGGACTTTGACTAGGATCCTGTTATGGCCCTTCCACTGGATGGATTTGGATGACATCACAACCCTATTTAGGAAGGACTCCCGATTTGTGGGCATAAAAGGGCTTATGGAAAAGAGGGTATTGTTTGAACAAAATAGTTGTAGATTATTTTTATGTTAACAGTTACATCCAACTCATTGATAAGTGAATAAATTAAAGATTTAAAGCTGGGCAATGCCAAATACTTTTACTAGTAAAGTGTATATATAGTTTTACTTTTACAAGTAAAACAATATAAACACTCTGTTATGTAAATAACAGGAAAAAAGCAAAAAAAAATTGCTACTAGTACAACAAATGATGCAATGAAGTCTTTGGGGTCCAAGCCCACTAGGCACAAGCATTGCTTTTACAATTGTTTTTGCAAAATGCAGGTAGTTTCCAATCCTAGTGAGTGCTAGGTTAGCATGGCAATCAGAAATATGGAGCAGTCACCCAGATTTACAGAGAGACTGCAGAGCTTAATAATGACCTTTATCTTCCGGGAGATTAGCTGCCAATTCCACTTATAACGTGAAATTTGGCTCGTTTTTTCCTCCAGTTTTGTGGCTTTCATTCGCTTGCCGCAGGTTGCGTATTTTGAGCTTGTTTTTATCCCCCTCTTTAATCTTAGTGTCATAAGTAACGGGGGCAGAAGATAAAGCATAAAAGATGCGAACTGGAGAGAGAGAGAGGGAGGTTAATAGAATTTGAATAGAGGATGAATGGTGTGTGTGAATGCATATAATAAAATAGTGTGAACTAGAGCAGAGGATGGGTTAACATACCAATAGGAGGATGGTGATAATTTAATGTATTGTAGATAGATATATATGTTGGGCTTTCATGGGACTGGGTTGGCTTGTTTTCAACTATTCATTTGCCTGTTTTATGTTGGTCAGAAGTGGATGGACAGTACTATAGCGGTTGGGGGGACAAAAGAGGTACATGGAGACCAAGACAATTATATACATATGGTATTTATTATAGGACACTGCATGTAAGTGTTGTGTACATACATACATACACCCCTCCATATTGCCTTACATTAAAGAGTACAGAGAAAAAATGCTTTATATGGTCAAACAAGTGTGCGATATGGTACACTTACAAACACAATGTCCATATATAACTGTTGGTGATAGACAACACTGTTGGAATTGGAATGCAGATATTAACGGGTGTACATTATACCTATTGAACTTATTCCCCCCATACAACATATCAATCATCAGCGTTAACTATATGTCGGTACCACAACCTGCAGTGAGGTTACGGTGCTTCATTATTCAGGTGTCAACTAAGGATGAACTATGAAGAATAAAATCATTTATATCATCATATTCTTTTATATACTTCAATCAAAAAGATACTGACAAAATCATCAAATCCGAGAAGGGTGCCTACGATTTCCTTATCGCTCTTCATAACGATGTGAATGCGGGAACCTATACATTTATCCACCAGCTCTGCAACAATACAAGAGGTAAGTAAGCGTAAGTAGAAGCAGAAGCGTGAGTCAAGGCAGCAGGTCACATACCCAATGGAAGTAGTTGAGAAGGGTTAGTGGTCGCATTTGCCGCCATTTTTCCTCTTTCCTCCCCTCCTCGTTTCAGTGAGGGCGCCGGACAGTGATGAGCTTTTCGTAATTGTCCGCGTCCTGACACCTTGTACAATCGACCGTCGATCCGGCCTTTCACGCAATCTCAGTAGGAATTTGACTAGACTATACTAATCAATCCAGAAGACGTGCTTCTGTGGGCAGAGCCTATTCATGACGTGGATTCTTATTCAGCACAAGAAGTGGTGACGGGTGTCATGTAACTATAGAGATATCATCCCGCCAGCACTGGCTCACGGTGAAAATATAAATCACACACTGATTGAGTCAGACTGACCCCCCAGTGTTGCCAACCATGAAATAAAAAACACAACACAATTCTAAAAAGCCCAGCTTTATTAAAGATGAAATAGCACTACCACAAATTGGTGGTACCTTCAATTACGGGGTTGTGATTATTTCACCTACATTAGCCACAAATAATCTTTACAAAGAGGTATAGAATTACTAATATAATAAATTAATGATATTTGTCTTATTTTACTGATTCTTAACTGGGTAGTTTAGATCAATTTTAGAAAAGAAAGTGCATGTATGGTACAAATAAAACACCTCTAAGCCAGGGTTGCCGACAACCAGTGTTGCCAACTCTGAAAATAAAACAAGCAACTGTGACGTTAAAAACAAGCCCAACCCCATATATATATATATATAATTTTACAGCAAAAATAGTGAATGTTGATACTATGGAAAACATCACGCAAGACATGGGATCATATTAATCCGAAAAAAGTGTAAAATAAGTATCCAGTCTTACTGAAGTAATATATATATATATACACACACACACACTTCAGTAAGACTGGATACTTATTTACTTACACTTTTTTCGGATTAGTAACTTCCCTCCCTCCCATTCACACCTTATATACTTTACCAGGCCTTTATCTGCTTCCCTGCTGCTCTGCCGACACCTTCAAAGAAAAAAAAAGGGAAAAAAACAAGCCCAAGAACCGCAACCCGCGGCAAACAAAAAAAGCCCAATTCCGCTTGTTATAAGCTGACTTGGCAACTATGCCGACAACTGAAAGCTTCCCTCTGGGAGAACCCGGAAGGAAGCTATTGATTACAACAAGGGGCGGGGCTTAATGACGCAATTTATGTAAAT
This sequence comes from Limnodynastes dumerilii, assembly GCA_011038615.1. NCBI lineage: Eukaryota > Metazoa > Chordata > Amphibia > Anura > Limnodynastidae > Limnodynastes > Limnodynastes dumerilii. The sequence continues at coordinate 200,658 of WWET01002454.1, forward strand.
CGTGGTATTAATCCCCGTCCCCTGCCAATCAACCACGCTTAATCGAACGTAGCGTTGGCTCACATGACATTTTTATCTGTCGGGGCTTCCGGGAGGTTTGCCGACTCTCCTGGGAGATCGGCCCAAATTCCGTGAGTCTCTGGGAGAGTCAGCAACCCTGTTCTAATCAAATGATATTAAAAATAAAACATGTATTTTGGATTAATATTACTAAACTAAATAAGTTGAAATGCAAGGGGAGCCAAAATTAAATAGTAAAAGCAGAATTAGAATTAAGAGGTGAAGTTTCTTCTAATTTATAGATGAAACATGATGCTATACAGTATTGGAATGAAAGTGAAAAAGCAAAATATTTTCCATGCATGGAAAAGAATTTAAATTAATTAGCACCTCTTACTTTATAAAATGGTTTAGCCTTAGTGTTTAGTGCTGATTCAGAGTTTCGGAGTAAGGGCAAAACAGCAGTGTTATTGACTCTCCCGGAATAATAGGAGACTCACGAAATTCGGGCAGTTTACCCGGAAAGCCGGAAAATCTCCCTTTCATGCAAACCACAGCCTCAAGTCCCCCCCCCCTTTCTGGCAACACTAGTATACATAGAAACATACATAGAAAGTGATGGCAGATAAGAGCCACATGGCCCATCTAGTCTGCCCATTTGTTTATTGAAAACTATACTGACCCTAGACCCTATTTACCTTCAATTTGGTTTACAATTTAGGATACCCTTATATTTATCCCAAGCATGTTTAAATTGTTCTACTGTATTGGCCTCAACCACCTCAGATGGGAGAATATTCCACTTATCTATCACCCTTTCAGTGAAGTAATTTTTCCGCACATTTCCTTTGAATCTACCACCCTCCAGTTTATATTCATGCCCTCGTGTTCTATTAC
>WWET01002455.1:9081-25128 GCA_011038615.1 Limnodynastes dumerilii
CCCCCCCCTCTTTGCAGTGTGTAAAGGAACATAATATATTATTCCAATTATGACAACAGATTATAGTAAATGTTGCAAGGTATAATTGTATAGTGTGTATGCACAATATCGAACATTCTCTTGCCAAGAAACTCCTGTTAGGTTAGTCGTATGGTTTATGATATCGTCAAAGTGTATACTCAGGCACACATTGGTATGTTTTGTAATGATCTGATATTTCTACGGATTTGCATTCAATTATAGACTCGAGGTGTGTACTGTAATCCAGTAAGGAATCGTTTCATTGTATAGTTTGTATTCCTTACCATAAGCCTTTTCTGTAATGACCCTGCATCCTCCATGATGTTTCTGCCTTCTCAACGCTTGTGGCAGTTTAGTTACTGACGTGTGAGATCTGCATGAGATTTGGCATTTAAAGCACTAGGGTGCTACCTCAGTGCTTCAAAAAACTGCAATTTATTTGTTTTAGAATATTCTACTTTGCTATCATAGTTCTAAAAGAAATTACTTGACGTAGACAAGTAAACATGCCTTCTCTACCAGAATGTTTTAGGTGACCTTGAAGTTTATTTTACCACTTTTTGTTTTACAGTGCTTTTATTGTTTCAACTTTTATGCCAAAGTCTGAAACGTTAAATTTGATACACCTCTTAATAAACCTAAACAGTGATTCTACATTGTGTAGGTAAATAAATCTTAAAATTTCTTAAATCATAAATATGATCCAGATCCTAATTTCCAATAAGTTTGTGGGAATCCTCTATTGAGGGCCACAATATTCTTATATCATGTGATCACCCTGCTAACCTGCCCCCCTTCCGATACCCATACCCTGCCATTAAGTTTTCTGACTTGTACTAAGGTAAACTTTCAGCAGTTCAGAAGTCTTGATTTGTATGTAGTGCGCCAGTACACCTATACTATGTTATACAGAGCTTGACAAGGAAAAGAGGTCTCATTGGTACATTGGACATATGTATAATAGATGGTTATTGCAAATATTTCTAGTTATTTTGTAAATATATGTAATAATTATTGTAAACTTAATCCTAATTAGATGGAGGTGTGTAGATAGGGTGTGGGGCTCCTTTGTGAAAGTCCCATTTTCGAAAAACCCAATTCCTCCCAGCCAGTTACGAAGCCTAACCCTCCATTACTTACAGCCTAATCCTAACCCACCATCTCCTACAGCCTGACCCTAACCCTGCAGAAAGAGTTTACTCACCTCCGGCGATGACGGCGGAGTGATCTGATTACAAATGTGAATGGGTGAGTATGCCGAACGGCATACTTACCCATTCAATAAAAAAAAGTAGAAAAGCGTAACCATTTGAAATAGGGACATCCGAAAATAAACTTTAGGATATCCCTATTTCGCAAATGGGACATTCGTACCGGAGAATGAGAGCGGTTTTGCTACCACATAAAATTTTGTGAGATTCTGATCACTGCGCATTTTCTCTCTACAATGTGCTTACATGTTTTTAGAAAGTTCCACTTCTTTACCATGCAAGTTGCTTTTTGTTTTTAGGACTCTTAAACCACACTGTCTTGACATAAAGCTATTTATTTTCAACCTAATCGGCCCCTTTTGGTTTCATACCAAACATGTTGCAAGCCCTGTCCACATACCTTAAATTCCTAAAATGTGTGTTGTAGCCCTGGGGCTTTAATAGAAAAATGGTATTACTTTCTTGTTTCCATTGCATATGATGACATTCAGAAGACTTGTAAATTGTGTGCTCTTTCATTTGTTAGGTTGCTGAATGTTGACCATTTAAATAACTAATTTTAGGTTGAAATTTTATATTTGATATTTTCTGTGAACTCATATACAAGTAAACAGGAGTAGTGGAGAGACATCATGGTCTCCCTTAATGGGAATAATAAAAAGCTTAATAATGACATATTGCTTCCTGGCTGGAAGGAACATTGGCTCCCAAGAAATGTGGCCCCAGTGATTTGCTGAAGCGTTGTCATTGTACAAGTAAACTGTTACCCGTACAACCAAAGAGAACTTTTCAGTTCATCTGTGATACTTCCTTCTAAATGTGTAACATGTGAACAGTTGTTCATATTGCAGAAATACAGTTCTGTTATGCATATGTCTCGTGTGCTTGTGATCTTCTTACTCAAGATTGTTTTTGGACATCCTGTGACTGCGGTGCTTATCACACAATACTAACTATAGATCTGTAAAATACTAAATATGTTACCTTTCTCTGGAGTGACATGCAACACAAGGTCTTTTATACACTGTTCTTTTGCTCACTGTACCTTGCTATTTCCATGGCAATGAGAGGAGGGAGCAAACCGTTCAATGCAGTGTTGCTTATTTAACTCTTATGCTGCTGGCATATCTGATACTTATATACTACAAGTTATGTTCTATCTCTGTTTTTTAAGTGATTTGTTTGTAATTAGGGTAAATCTATAATTTAAATACACACAGATTGTCATTATGTGTAAACTGCATCATTTGTGTCTACAATTAGAACCATAGTGTACTGCAGGCTTGTCAATATTTTGTAAAAATGCATGTTGTTTTGTTCTCCTTTCATCTCGTATTGGTAAAAGTTTTCTTTGCATCTTTCTCATTACTTAAATTATGTAATATGTTCTGTACAGCATTTCCTAATCTTACTTGCTGAATACCATACAAAAGTAATGTGCTAAAATTTTAGATGAACTCTCCCATTATTCTTAAAATGTGGTTTTAAAAAGCTCTAAAAGATATCCTAAAAATGAATTCATGGGCAAACCCAGTTGAGTAACCAGTTGGCTCTTTGACATTGTTTTGCTATTTTAATATACAAAAAAAACTTTTAGCTTTGTATCATTCTCAAGGAAAGGGTCTTCTTATTTATTTGGAACCCTCTGACTTTGCTGCCAACAGAAGTCTTGCTCTGCTGAAACCTATCTCCAAAGTGTTGTGATTTTGGAGGGATATTCCAGTTAGTTGAGAATAAACAAAAAGTGGAGTCAAGGTAAATTTGTTTGACCACAGATGGACTTTAATTGCATCTGGGGTAGGTCCAGAATGAGGATTATTTTGTCCCATTTTTTTCATTTATGGATGTTGGGAGGAATGCTGTGCATTATACCCTTTTCACAACATCCTACCTCTGAAAAACGCAGGTTTTTCTACCCGGGTTTTTCCTGGGCGAATTGCAGGGTTAAAAAAAAAAAAAAAAAAGCTACGTTTTAAGTGTACAAAAACCTGGGAAATTCCTGGGTCTGACCCTTTCACATGTGCCATGAATTTCCCAGCACTGCCCTGGCAATCAACTGTCAATCAGCCTAAAGAGAAGCTTTTATTGGCTGAAAAAAATTAAGGGGACTTCACTTTTTTAATTAAATAGAGGACCTGAAAGGAGACAGGCTGCATTTTTTTTTTAGTACTTATAGGTTTCCTTTCTGGTCCATCTGCCTGCAGTTCCACTATTAGCAACTATGAACTTACTATATGCATGTCTCCTTTCTGGTCCGCCCGCAGGTAGACCAGTAAGGGGAAAATAGTGGCAAATAGTGGACCTGCAGGCAGAAAGGAGACCTATAAGTACTAAAAAAAATACAGCCTGTCTCCATTCCCTCCGTGAGGATCTTGGCTACAGATTTGTTTACTATTGTTATAGTTATTGTTATTTGTAAAGGACCCGAGTTGAAAAACAACCTGGGATATTTCACATTGCCACCAGTCCCGTGTGAGACCATAGGCGTATCTATAATGGGTGCAGGGTGTGCAGTGCACACAGGCCCCTCAGAACAGGGGGCCCTGGGGCATGCATCCTGCATCCAGGGTTTGCAGGGGAAGGGGGGGCCATTCAGCATCTATTTTTTCCCTCTAATATCTTCCAGAGGGAAGAAATAGATGCCAAATTAGTCCCCCTTCCCCTGCGGTGGGACTGTCCCGATTCGCGGGGCGAAAAGGGGGCGGGGCTTACAGTGCAGTCAAGACCCGTCCCCTTTTCGACCCACGAATCTGGACAGTCCGTTCTCAGGTAAGGGGGTGGGGGGCCCATGTGCAAATCCTGCACACAGGCCCCCTCACTTCTTAAAAAGCCCCTGTGTGAGACCCAGGATAAACCCTTCTGAATTCCAGGTCATTAGACCTGGGCAGTTAAAAAAGGGACATTTCACATCACCAAATATCTGGGTTTTTGCAGAGATATTTGTTGGTGATGTGAAAGGGGTTTTAATTTGAATGTAGTCTATTTAAACATCTGTGAATATGCCATACTATGGACTACAGAGGGGTGAGATCGACGAGGTGCCATGGTTTTTTTGTCACCAAGACTTTCTCCCTACTGCTCAATTGTCCTCCTGTGCAGAGCCACAAAGATGCAATTAGCATTGAAATGTGTCATCAAGCCCCTTCTCCCTGCTTGGTAATTGACTATTATGGGCTGATCTTGATAATATGACTGGGTGGTTGTTACTCTTTTCTTGCTGCATAATGCTGTAGAATACCATTAGGGAACACTGCCCGGAAATTTGGGAGCTGGGAACTGTAAAGTTCAATTATTTTTTTATGGTTGTTTGTTTTATTTTATGTGCCACCCAATATAATTCAGATGAATGTTTTTTTTTTCAGCACTCACATGCATGAATGATTTTGCATTTTTTTTATTTAAAGCTTTAAATATGAAGTATTCGCATAAAACATCCTGGTCTAAGGCAAAGTGGTACTAGATAAACCCAGCAGAGGTGGGCTAACTTGACAGAATTGGAAGAGCCAAGTCCGTTGGTGCAGAAGCTTCTTACTATTTACAATATCTTTGGGCCTGCTGACTCCCCTGACACACCTTTTGGTTTTCAACTTCTTAGCCGACTTATGAGTGCCATAAGGCTACCTTAACTTTAGGTTTGTAGTTAAGTGGCAAAATTAGGAACTTAGTAGGCTAACCACGCCCAGAATTCCCCATTTAAACGCCCCACACTTTTCTTATCTTCGTTCTTTAGTTGGCCCGGCACTCCCTTCATTTTTAAGTCACTATGAACCTAGATGAACTAGGTTTGTAATGGTGATTCAGAGCCGTTCCGTTCTTAAGTTCTACGTAGCTTGCGTAAATAAAGTTACTACGCATGTGTTTGTCCCTTCTTAAATTTACGCACCTAAATAGCTGCTGATTCTTAATTGTGAATCAGATCCTTCACCTTATAACCTTTTATAATAACCTTAATGTGTGTGTGTTTGGGGGGGGGTGTTTGTATTTTGCATCACCTCAATTAGTAAAAAAAAAGTTTACAGTTGTATTTTGTGTATCACGTTGTAATTTGCTTATTTTTGAATACGTTATTCTATATTATTTTTCTCTCCTGCAGAACGGACATACTGGCACGGAGGATGCAGGAAAATGTGCAACCAAGGTAAAAAAAAACCTTTTCCCTTTTTACTTCTTCTGACAAACTTGCTTTTTGTAAATGTATTCACTTTTCCAATCAGAGAACAGTAAGTTAGTTACAGCAGGTCTCTCTTTTTTTCCATGGAGATAGGACTACATAATATACATTAATATTCTGAACTACAGGTGAAAGTCCTGCACTTGTAAAATAACATATTAGCAGATGCTGCACTGTGTAAAGGTTACTAGTAATCATGTTACTATGATGTGCCATCACGTCAGGCAATAAAGATTTCCTCCAGGTCAAGATAAGTTTGAATTTTTTATTGATTTGTTTTAAGGAAATGTGAACATTTTGTATATAAGGTGACTGATCCAGAGTAATAATTAATTTAATTTTTGTCCAGATTCTTGTTTTTGCCTTTTATATGAATTTTCTCCAGTTGCAGAAATGAAACCCATTATATAAATATTGGATTTCTTAGAACATGCACACAGAATATTTGGTCTAGGAATATTTGTGCTATGAAATTTGCATTTCAATGTATTAAATATTTTTTAACAGTCTGTTGTTAACAATTGATATATACTTAGTGTGTTTGTGCCATAAGTTGTATGATGTTGGGTTTCCCTTTGAGTATATAAGTAACAATAGTTTTTGAAAGTTAGTATGAATGTCTTCTAAGAGACAGAGAAGCGGGTGGCTGTATATTGTCTGATTTTAGAAACCCAAATTTTACGATGCTAATCCTTTAATAATGTATTATTAATGTTGTGCATTTCATTATTGGCAGCGTATTACTATAAATTGAGGGATGTACTTTAGGGTTTTGTATATATGTTAAAGATAACAATTTATATATAATAAAAAATAGGAATAAATAATAAAGGGAACAACATAACTATTTTGTCTGCCTCCTTAATACAGACCGAAAATCATTTTTAGGCCTATTTGGACCCAATATTTCTACTATTTCCTCAAATGTATTTCTGATCACCACTTTTAAAGCCAAAAACCAACACCAGGAATCTTAGAGATGTCAGATAAACTTTATTATCATATACATGTGCACTTGTATAGTGAGATTGCTGAATTAAACTTTTCTTATACCCCGCTTTTGGCACCAGGATCAAAAGGAGTTGCCCTTGCCACACAGTTGCACATCCACCTTAAAGACTCTTTGTGCAATTCTATATATCCAAATTTTATTTATTTTTAGGTAGACTCCTTTTTTTTTTTTTTTTGTATTAAATTTTTTAAAATTATATTGCTAGAATCACATAGCAATGATCATAGTCACCCTATCTGACCATCGTTGCGGGTGTCTGGTACAAATTTCTGGTCGCCATGGTATCCAGGATTGGCTAAGTCCTGTGTTTATGCCACTACTGTTTGAAGGAAAAGTAAGCTGTTTGAAGTACATATACATAGGTCTGAGTTACATGGCATAAAAAATCACTATGTATTTTATTTTGCAAATTAGTATATAAACCTTCACACTATTAATTTTCTAATGTAAAATCAATAATTATGTTCTAATATAGAAGTACAGAAGCAGCTCAGTCTGCTATAATGCTTGTAAAATATTGCTGTTTTAATTTTTTTTCTTATGCATACTGGATATGTACCTTATCCTTTTTGGAAAAGCTGATTTAATAATAATAATTGCATTCTTTTTGGTGTCTTTAAGGCATGTCTGTCAGTAACAACCAATCAGATTCTAGCTTTCACCTTCTTTTTACATACTAGAGAATGTCAGCTAAAATCTGATTGGCTGCAATGGGCAACATCTCCACTTTTCTAAACCCGCAGCTTAGTAAATCTGGCCCTTAGAGGTAAACTTACTAAGGATTGTGATATGCGGCTGTTTCAAACTGCCTCATATCGCTGCATTTTTCAGCAGTTTAGGGACACAAACTGGAAGTTTTTGAGTTAGTGGATGCAGTCCACCACAGACAGGTAGGTGTTACAGGCTATGTAACAAAGATATAGTTTAGAATTTAGAACACTCAAGGATTTTTTCAGGCCATCTCCTGTTCCGGATCCAATTGAAAAAGTTCTGGCTGTAAAAAACTGTTTCAGACCTTAAAATATAATCAGAAATTTGCAGGGTCCCAAAAATAGAGAAAGGAAGAAGTTGTTACTCCATAAAATTTATTGTGAGCAAATCAAGGAGATTTTGGACCTCAAACAAATTAACTGATGTAAGATCTTTCAGAATGGAATTGATGAAAGCCACTCTTCTGGGTCTGATGGAAAGGATGTTCCTCACATCATTAGATCTAAGAGATGCATATCTACCTATACCAACTTTGTGACACCACCAGAGGTAACTCAGATTCAAGGTCTTCAATCAACAATTCCAATTCATCGCACTTACATTTGGCATAGCAACATCACCACAAACCTCAGAAAGGAAGGAATATTTGTTTGGCTATACATTGATAACCTCCAGGTGGCAACACACGGATCATACATCCAGGATCCTACATGTATTACAAGATCATGGGCCAGATTTACTAAGCTGCTGGTTTGGAAAAGTGAAGATGTTGCTTACAGCAACCAATCAGCTTAGCGTTCACTTTACTATTGCATACTAGAGAATGTCAGCTAAAATCTGATTGGTTGCTATGGGCAACATCTCCACTTTTCCAAACTCGCAGCTTAGTAAATTTGGCTTCATGAGTGTATAATAAACTGGGAGAAAGCTTCTTGCCTCGCAATCCCTAAAATATCTAGGTATGGTCTTCAATGCAAGACGGGGACAATTTTTCTGTTCCAGGTGGCAAAAACTTCTGTAGGAGGGGAATCTGTTAAGACAACCACTTTGGACCCAATCAGGAAACTACATGAAAGGCTTATTACTTATGTCCAATTCTATAGAAGCAGTTTTATGGGCCAAGTTACACGTGAGGTCCCTTCAGAGTTGCTTTCTTTCCTAGATCATCCTCATCGTTGTCCTTGGAAGCAAGGAAAGGTTTATTTTGGAGGGAAAATGTCTGGATCAAGGAAGGCACTTCAAAGCACAGATTCCCATAATCCCTACCACGGATGCCAGTGCCCAAGGGATGTCAGAAATTATGGAATTAGGAAATCTGAGAGAAACACTCAGACATTTGAGAGTTAAGAGCAGTAATGGAAGCCTGCCATCATTTTCACCAACTACTCTTAAGAAATGCAGTAAAGGTGCATTCAGACAACAAAACAGTAATGGCTTACTTAAACCATTAAGAGCAACAGGCTCATGGACAAGGCAAGACCATTACTAGCTTGGGTGACCCAAAAGAAAAAACGGTTTGTTTTTTCTCTCAAGGTTCTGAAAACCAGAGACTTGTCCCAAAGATGCATGATTGAAAGCTAAAGGACCAACTTGCTTACATATATTATTCAGTAGGCAGTAAACAAGATAGTCAGAGCAAACAAGGGTAATAGTCATCCTGCTATTCTAAACACACTGCCATTGGTTTGTCTAGGTCATGCACATGGCAGTGGACAATCCTTGGATGTTGCCAGAGTTCCAGGGGCTTCTAAAACAGGGGAAAGTTTCACCCTTGTCCAGAAGCATTCAAGCTGACTACTTGGCTGTTGAGGTCGCCGACTTCAAAAGACAAGATTTTTCAAGAAAGGTAGTTTTAACTCTATGAAGCACAAGGAAACACATGACCTCTAAGATATATTACAGAGTCTGGAGTATTTATGTAGATTGATGTGAACAAAACGTTTATGATGCAGGGGTTCTCTCCATAGGTCACGTTTTGGATTTCTTCCATTCAAATTTTACAAGGGCTTAGCCCTAAGTACATTAAAGTTTACATTTCAGCATGGAGTACTATGTTTGATCAGAAATTAGGCAACAACAGATAAAACGGTTTATTCATGCAGCGACTATGATTAAACTAGTTTTTAACCAGTTTGTCATGGAAGTAGCATTTCTAGTAGCAATTACCTTGACCAAGAGGGTCTCAGAGATGCAAGCATTCTGGGTAGAAGAACCCCAAGTTCCTTTTCGGCTGTCTCTATTTCAAATAGGCAGCCTTTTTAGAATTTTTTTTTTTTATGAATGGGTCCTGCAAAAATTAATGGGTGAGTATGCCAATCGGCACACTCAGCCATAAATTTTTGCATGACCTGACCGCTCCGGAGAGGTCAGTAACCTCTGGGGACTTCTAGAGTTGGGGAGGTTCTTAGGAAGGGAGGGTTAGGGCCACGCTGCAGGGAGGGGTGTCTTAGGGTTAGGCTGCAGAGAAGGGAGAGTTGGGGTCAGGCTGTGGGAAAGGGAGGGCTAGGGTAATGGGAGGGGAGGATGAGGGTTAGAATTGGTGAACGGGTTGCGGTAGTGTTTTTTTTCTGGCTTACCTAACGGAGCACTGTGACTCCTACATCAAAGGGAAAGACCCAGTAGTCTATACTGCCATGGAGGAGTCAAGCAAATCTCGTGAGTCTCACAATAAAAAGGTGGAACCCTAGACTGCACCTTTTTACCTTAGGCTTTCAGAATAAGATGTAAATAGTCCTGATTATTATTTTATGTCCCTGGGACATTACATAGTGTGTGACCAGCTTTAAAAACATAAGGTTGTTTAAATGTTCAGTTCCTTTCTAACATGTTGAAATCTACATATACTTGTTGAATCTGATAGACCTGTTGGAAACCACTACTAGATAAGAGAGCCTATTCCATTTTTTTTTGTGTCTACATTAACATATTTAATAACAAAAAATTGTTTGTTCAATCCTACATGTAAATGAGCCCTCTGTGATCAATTTGGTTAATTTTCAATCTGTATGCCTGTTTAGACGGAGTCTGTCTACTTCCACCTCTGAATTGTGTAGTAGGTTGCAAAAATGGTATTATGAATGTGGTTAGGAAATGTGATAATCTGATATGTGTTATTGTAAAGGCTTAGCTATAAGGACTGTCTGAAAAAGTTCTATAACTGAGAATGAGAGTAGATAATGTGTGGTTTGGAAATTTACAAATAGGATTTGTTTATGAGATGTTTCAAGAGAAATATGTATGTTTGTATGTATGTGCAAATTTTATGACTTATGCCATATAAAATATTACTTGTAGCAGTATTTTATTCTGCTTTCTTTAAAGTACTGGTAATGATTGTGGGGACTAGTAGAGGGGAACTACTCTAGAGCAATGTATGAGAAAATGGAGCTTATTGCATTAGTCTCTTCCAGACATGAGGGCACAAACTATAGCCTTTGAAGTTTCTTATGTCAGAAATGTTAGTGTATTGTGGAAGTGTTTGTTATGCAATAGAATTTTTGAGCAATTGTATATGGGATGATGAAATGACTGTTCTGACTGAGTCAGGAATGACAAATAGGAAATTAACACAAAAATTGCAGTTTGTTTTGTTGTCCAAAAGAATGAGATGTTTTAGATGGGTGATCTCTGTTGACTTTTTGTTAATTTGAGTTAGCATTAAAGATAATCGCTAATAATGTGTAATTTAATTATACAGTATAGATAAATATTGGTTGTGAGATGTTGGAGATGTTGTGCGTTCCAAAGCAGCTTATTTGTTTTTAAGATAAATTGTTTAGCTAGAAGAGGAGAGGGTAAGTGTCCCATAATAATGATGTTCCAACTTATATACTCTCAACAGATTCTGAACTCAGCAAAGTGTTCATCATGCTGATTCATTTGTCAAATAAAGCCATAGTTTTTTCATGCACTTAATTCAGCTGCACAATCCGATAGTTATAAAATATGAGCTTCAGGAATTATTATGAGGGTGTGGATCGCCACTGAGAATGGCCCTTTTTCGAAAGGGACGTTTTTGACACCACATTTGCGAGGACTGAGCTCAACCGAAACTTCCTGCCCCGCCGCAGAGAGGTAATCCCCAATCCCTATTTCCCCAGCCCCAACCGTTATGCTAATTCTCACCCTAACCCTCACTTACCCACAGTCTGACCCTAACCTTCCTTTTATGCGATCTATCTCCTCCCTGCAGCCTAACTTTAAGTCTCCCATTCTCCCATCCATCCCCTCTCCGCAGCTTAACTCTAAGACTACCCTGCCTAACTACATCGCCTCCCCTGCACTAACCTGCATCGGGAACCGCCGGGTCCAGCGGCGTAAATTTCCCATTGGTGACATTTTCGAAATAGACACAGCCGACAATTAGCTCTAGGATGTGTCTTCAAAAATGGCATTTTCACAGCGGCACACGCAACACCTATTACCCTGCTTCACGTTTATTTTATTATCGAATTTAATTACTTTATGTGTAGTAATGATCTCGGCTAACTGTAGTGGAATGATAGTATTCCTTCAATTTTTACTTCATATTTTTTTTTTCTTTTTGCAAAATAATTTTTCCCTTGTATGCAATAGAGAAACACAGACCATTTTATGGATTTGCTGTAGTTTATTTATAGAGTGCTAAATGCTTTCGAGTTACTTTTGTCTTATTTATGTGATATAAATGTTGGACAACAAGCATCTTAATATTTCTGGTAAGGAAGATCTATTTCTTTCTGTTTTGTAACAATATTTGTCTGCTACTGTGTGTATAATGTAGGAGGAAGGGTAGAAGCTGCAGTTTCTGTCTCCAGTTAAAAGCATGGGAGTTTTGATGGTTATTGATCCTATCTTGCCCTCCTCCTGTCCTGCTCCTTACAGGAGGTGACCCAAAGCTTTTATGTGATCAGATTACTAGATCATTATAGGCAACCACCTCCTTTGATTGCTGCTTCTGTGGCAGGAAACCCAAGATAAGGCATGGGATTTTTTTATTTTTTTTTATTATTCCTGTAACCCTTACAAGAACTGTGTATTTGTTTTGTATTTAAAATTACATTTTTTGTCTGTTTTATTTTTTTTATATAACTATTCTATTTCTGTTAATACTTTATGCAAATTAATTATACCATTATTGTTAATTTTTGTGACTAAACAGATTAAACATGCATTTCTTTAGTCTGTTTTGTTAATAAAAAAAACTTAAGTAAGCCAAAGTAGAATAAACCTAGATGACCTATTAAGAAAGTAAATCTTGTAGATTTCCCTGAGGTGTTAATTTACTCTGAATATAGAAATTGTTCTTATATATTACTCTGCATATTAATGTTTTTATTTGTAATAGCAGATTTTTTCTTTTATTTAATTTTTTTCTTTTCTATTAAAGATTGATTATTCTGCAGTTTTAACATTAAATATTTAAGGGCTGAACAAGAGTTACACATATACCAAAATAGGTATAATGCAGCGTTTGTGCATGTGCACAATGGGCCGGATCCAGAACTACGGCTTTCGGGTTCGAGCGGCCGTAAGATGGTGATTGCTATCTACTGCGCATGCGTAGTAACTATGGGCCTGATTCAGACTTAAGAAGGTGCTTCAAATAAGAGCAGAAAGTCACTTCTGGGCTAAACCATGTTGATTGCAGGGAGAGTCAAGTAAATTGTATTCTTTGCATGCAGGGATATATCTTTAAATTGCTTACTGCACACAGATACTGACCAGCTTTACTATTACACTGTTATTTACATCACCTCTCAACTCTAATACTGTTTGAAACAGATGAAATATGACTCCCCTGCAATCAACACGGTTTAGCCCAGGAGTGACTTTCTTCTCTTATTTTAAGCACCTTCTTAAGTCTGAATCAGGCCCTATGTACGTAATCTACGTACCGATATGATACGTAGATTACGTACATAGTTACTACGCATGCACAGTAGCTAGCAATCACCATCTTACCCAACGGCCGTAGTTCTGGATCCAGCCCAATGAGAGCAAGCATAAATAAAGGGATTCATCTGCCTGTGTTCGCTTTTATGTGCTCTGCTCTAGTGTTCCGCTATATGAAAAATAATGCAGTTTATTTTTACTTATATTTTCAAACCTTATCATTAAATGGCACAAACCTAAAACCATTTGAAATTATGAAAAATTTATAAGTTGAAACACAAAATTGTGCAGGCTGCTGCTTTTCATCTCTCAGCCTATTTGCCTATACATATCTGTTTGCATATTTTAATAGTGTGCTCATTTGCAGAGCTAGCAATCCAGAGTTGCTGCTGTTGGACCTTTTGGATTGGATATAAGCAGGTCCTTGGAACATACTGTACATGTAGATGCTTGATTCTCTCCTTGGAAGTTGTCAGGTCCTTCTCATACAACAGCTTGAATTACATAGAAATGTATTGTGTAAATTCATAAGGAAGCAGGCTAGTTTGGTTGCAGCAGCTTAATGAAGTGACATATCAATATATTTTTAACTAATATCCATTTCCCATCTCATAGCCCTTGCACAAATCTGTCTATAATACAGTTCATTTAATTTTTTTACATTTGGTTTTTAGACCAAACATAATTTCCTTCTTCTCCCTGGTAGCACCAACAATGGTATATCCCAGCTCCTAATCTGAACCAGTACAGGAAATAAGAAGACCCGAAACCTACAAATAAGGACCACCCTTTACTCACAGCGTCTTTTTATTTTCTTTAATAGCTCAGGGCCAGGGAGGAATCTTTTACAGTATACAGTAGGGATATGTAAGTGATCCTAAATCAGCGGGAACACCAGTATAATACAAGACAAAAAAAGTATTTTACAATGACTGTGCAGATGTGTATACTTATCTTTCACATTTTTTTTTAAGATCTAAGGCTTATGTAATTATTTCCCTCCATATGCAAGTAATAGCAGTTCATCAGCAACAGTTGTTGCACAAGAATGCTAGAACTAGGACGACAACTTTAAAGATGGAAGGATGTCTACACTGGTCTAGACTGAACATTTGTGCTTCAATCAGTGAGATAATCCTTATGGTGAAGAGAAAGGCTAATCAAATTTTACAAAGTTTGTTTGGATGTGTAACAATTAAATTGTATCTTTTGATGCAACAATACCAGAGAATTTAGCAGATAAAAAATATTTCACTTGAGTCTCCAAGGGTTTTACACCGTTTTTCTGTAGTTTTCCCAAGCTGCTCTACAAGATATATTGGAAAATACTCTCTCCTCTGTTAACAGCAAAGGGCCCAGCTTCGAATTTGGACAGCAGACAGAACCACTTGGCTCATCTAGTCTTCACTTTCCACCCATCCAACCCTTCCTCAAACTGCCCCGGACCTACCACCCTCCAGATATTATACAGATAATGCGTATTACCCACATCTGTCCCCATCTGCCTGGAGCCAAACTCCCTACTGAAAGCATACACTAGGGTTTATTTTTGATAGCAACCAATTAACCTACTAGCATGTGGGAGTAAATCTGAGCACCATAGGGAAACGGGGAGAACATGCAAACTCCACACAGACTCCCTTGTCTGGGAATCAAACTTGTGAGTGCTACTCAGTGCTACCGTGCTTATATTACCATAACCTTGGAAAGAGTATCATATCAGCATGGCCAAAAGGATAAAAAACACGCTTTATTGAGTAGTCTCCCAAACTTTCACAGACATCTTCTAAACACTGCGACAAAAATATGAACGAGTAAACAAAGGATGTTAAAAGGCTCAAACAATAAAATGCTTTGACACCAGCTAGTTATATTTGGTGCCCAATATCTACAGTTTATTCTACAAAATTCATAATGGAGAACACTAAGGTGCATGAAGTTAGAATATTAGGCCAACACAATCATTTTTTCATTTTTAAAGGTTGTTTAATTTTGACATACCTAAAGAAAAGAGACCGAAACAAAGCAAAAAATACCTCATACCTAGCATGCCAAAATAGGTTGATTGTAATGCACAAGCCATAGCATATGACTTTAATGCCTTTCCTAGATTGTAAGTACAAATCCTTTCCAAATACCTCTTAACTACTCTGAGCAGCAGTAGTGGAAGTCTGGATCTGGTCCAGTGATTGAATCCATAGATATTTAAAAACTATTTATTTGTATTTGTTATATTTCAACCATTCTAACAAGTTTATAATTTAAAATTTGTGCACAGAGTTCAGGTGCTATGGGATATATGTGGAAGGGATCACATTTAGTATACCATATGTATGTACCATATGTGATGAAATGAGGGGGACACAGAACACTATAGCTACCCTGCACCTCGTTTCACATAAGGGCATGGTACTTTTCATCCCTGGTCTACCCTGCAGACTTACATGTGTAGTTTATAGCTAATAGTGTGTTCAGTGTTATTGTGATTGGTGTCAGACTGTCTCAGTGTCCAGCGACAGGATGCAGGTGAGGGGCTGCATCTCCACCTGTCTCCTCCCCCCCCCCTTTAGGAAGTTCTGGCAGTTGGAAACCAGCGGCCATCTTAGGGTTGTCGCTGGGGAAACTGGTTTAATCCGGTCTGAGGGGGATTGAGGCGTTTTTTTTATGCCAGTGTGGTGAGACCTGAGGAGAGCCACAAGTACTTGACAGACTTTACCAGCTCGCTGGCGCTGTGGTATTTGGGGAGCCTGCCAAAAGCAGGGAGCCTGAGTCTGGGCGCCCCGCCAGGTAAGGTGGGGAGAGCATTGGCCGAGCGGCCAGGACTTTCAAGACACTGATCCGGACAGGACTCTGCAGCATCAGCCAGTGACTGGATAGACTTTAATGCTGGCTAGAGACTGACAGGGACAGGTGCTGGGACTGATGGGTTTGGGTGTTTTGTTATAGAAATAGTTATTTTCTTTATTGCCTAGTCGTCATTGTTTCTGTTTTAATGCAATAAAGGCATTATTTTTAGACCCTTCTGTCCTGTGTGACTGTGTGACTGC
>WWET01002455.1:56634-72351 GCA_011038615.1 Limnodynastes dumerilii
CTCTATACATATATATTATAAAACTGCAAAAAAAAAAAATCAGTATCACCTCCTGACTGAAGACGACATATTCAAAATTATGCAATAAAATAAATCAATCTAGTCATAATAAAAACAATAATTCCTGCAGATTTTTACCATGAATACTGCCTGTAGAACACGACTATACATGTACAATTGAGTCTAACAATTTACCTGGTGTATGTACTTTTCGGTAAAAAAAAATAAAAAAAAAAATAAAAGGAGACCTTAGAACTAGAATGCTCCACATAGAATGTGATGGCATTTGATAGCCACGTGGCCCATTCAGTCTGCACAATCCCCCTTTACGGTCCGTCTGTCCGTAAACTGTATACACTCAACCTCATACAGACGCCATTCTTAAGCAGAAGAGTAAATGGCTTATTCTTCTACATATCATTTATTTTTGCTTGCACTACATCACATCCTGATGGCTGTTTTAAATTCAGTAGAACTATTGACTGAACCTTTTGTGACTTACAACATTAAATAGAAAATCATAATGAAATGTGTTTTCCTATGGCCTAGCATTATTTTTCCTCATTTCATTTTAAGTGTGAACTTGTTCCTGCTATGTATGTCAATTGTGGCTGAGGATGTTACAATAATAATCAATAATCCATCTGTTTCTCAAGCAAATGCTTTAAGTTAACCAAGTAACACCAGCTGGAAATTCTGTATGGTTCTACAT
Organism: Limnodynastes dumerilii; assembly: GCA_011038615.1. Taxonomy (NCBI): domain Eukaryota; kingdom Metazoa; phylum Chordata; class Amphibia; order Anura; family Limnodynastidae; genus Limnodynastes; species Limnodynastes dumerilii. The sequence goes on from WWET01002455.1 coordinate 57,347, forward strand.
CTTTATCTCTCTCTACCGATAACAACACTCTTACCACAGGCATATTCTGTAGATTAAACAAGCAGAATATTTTGGAGCGCTGAATGGAGCAACTTATAGTTTATTTAAAATACAAAATGAAGACATTATAAAAACATACAGTAAAAAATTACATATATTGGAACAGTCATAAAAAGGGGAATAATATAAATAAACAGGGCTCGATACTCTTGTGTAGAAATCAAGATATCCCTGATCAGATTGAAAACATTGGTCAGTTAATAAACGTGACTGAAAGTTATAATTTGGTCCAGGATAGTCTGATGTGAATTAACTCTCCGTACGTGATAAGTTATCATCACAGTTATAGTACCGTCAGAGTCCACAGTGTTGGTTTTGTGGAGAATATAAATGATAAACGATAATGAGATTGACAATAAGATGGTCTTGATATATGGAATAATATCGATGCTTAGTGCCAACAGACACAATATCCAAAGCAGAGCGGCAAATGGTAATGGATAAGCAAGGATGTTAAGTTGATAACGATTAATAGTATTCACAATGTCAGTGCACTGATGGTATAAACACTACATCAGATAAATGTAGTTGGTAAATGTAAAGGTAGTTGTTACTTGCCCACTATGAGAAATGGCCTGTGATATGTCTGTAGCACCTCCAATCCAAACGTCTGATTATGCTGGGCAAGATCTTAAATGCCACTTGATTGCACAGACAGCTAATAGTGTGTCTGTTTCCAGAGGTAAAGAAATAAACACAGGATCACAATGTGTGGCTTACATATATAAGGGATCTGTTGTGAATACTAGCTAATCACACTATCCATATATTAATGTAAATATATATTAGAATAAAGTCAGTGGTTACTTGCTCGGATATTTGGATAATCATTGTCTTGTGGCTTGTGTATACAGCGGCTCAAATTCACAAGTCTTTTTGAGCAAAGGAAAATCCCAGACGCCAGATGGTTTTTTGGACTGTTGGTAAGTTGCAGCAGGACAAACATTTAAATGGCTTTCCAGGTCCAGATAAGAGGTTGACAAATTTCCTGTAGCTTGTATTTACAGCGGCTCAGAACAACAATTTCGTCTGAGCAAAGGGAAATCCCAATCGCCAGATAATTTGTATGGGGTAATGATCATATTTAAAAGTTGCTGCCAATAAAGCAATTCAATGCTTCAATTTCCTGGTCTTAATAACAGATGGTGATTTGCACATCAGAATTTAAACTTGCAGCTTGATTCCTTCCTCATATAGTGTTTATAATGAAAGGTATAATAGTGTCAGTGATATCACTCTATACCGTTAGGTATGGTGAACAGTGTAATCATGTGACATATTTCTCCTTCACTGTTTTATCAGAGGGAATACAAGAGGTAGATTGCCATGTACAAGTAGACTGTTCAATTAATGATTGGTGTATCATCAATTCATGTCCAGACTTATAGGGTAATGGATATTGATGGTGCAGGCTGTACACCGTTCATCACTCAGTAAAATTCTTATGCCCATCAAATAAGGAAAATAATATCTAAATTTATTCAATTTTAAAATTGGATCAAAAACTAGAACCACTATTAGATGAAAATCCACGTACAGTGAGCAATGCCTGGACAACTATAGTTGTTTCTGTAATAAAGAAACTTTCTTGACAAACTGTCATGAGAAAATGTAGATATATGGGAGCAAATCCAGACCTATGCTCGCCCGTGATTTTATGCCTGCCGTGAGCGTAAAAGCGCCCATTAGTACTTACTGCGCATGCGCATGGCAGATGTTGCGCAACAAAACTCAGTGTGTAGGTCCAGCTTTGTTACAACGCACGAAAGGGCGTGCCAGCCATACGAAACCCGTAATTACGCTTTGAGGGTGGGGTGAGGCATTTAAATCGTACAGGATGGGCATGCTAAGCGCCGTAACTACGCATGGAGCCTACGGACACCCGTGGTCACGCTCAGAAAAGTTAGGGTAGAGTTTGGTCGGCGTAAGACGGCATAAATGCGGACAACCTAGGGGAGTGCTTCGTAGGCATGCTGGCGTAAATAAGCTACGCACAAGGGCGTATTATTGGCGTAGGTCTGGATCAGACCCATGGTGTCTACACCAACAGCGATCGTTCTCACATTCCCCCTCTGTAACTATATTCTGTAGATGTACATTACATAGGGAAATGAGAGAGCCCATTCTATCTGCCTTTCTTACCCGGATTTGTTTTGTTTCTTGGTATGAAACATATTTAATAATCATTTTTGCATACATACATGTATACACATGCATTCAAAAATATTAAATATTAAAATTGGGACCTTATTGTGCACCACAGATTATAGGTGTATAATTTATCCTGAGAAACTAGTTTTAATACTAATTTAAGTATAATATCTAAAAGCAATGTTGTATTGTGATTGTATTAACATCTGTGTTGACAACATGTCTACATTATTTGCAAACATCATTATTTTTTATTATAATCGATATTGTTTTACCGAAATATCCCTTACAGCTGCCTGATCAACAGGTAATAAGTATTGTCTCAGGACAAGATAATCACACCAAGTAGAATGAGATTTACCGTATATACAGTTGTGGATTTTAATAGAAGTATTCCAATAAAAAAAAAATTGTGTTCAAAGCGCTTCCTTTTGTTTGAGGTTTTGTTTTTTTTGGTGATTTTTGGTTTTGCCTTCTCTAATAAGTCATTCCTTGGAAACAGCAAGACTACACAATAACTTCTAGAGACCATATTGTGATATTATTACCATTGGTGCTATTCATCCTGTTGTTTTTTTCTTGTGTTTACAATTTGTCTCTCTTTGTATCTGTCATGTTTCTGCGTCATACTTTCGCTGTAGTAGGATTACCTGGGATTTGGCTCCTATAATATTTTCCCTCTCATGTCTTATTGATGGTATGCAGACTCTAGGTAGGAATGTTGTATATATCCTTACTCTAAAATCTATCTGCAGAAGTGTGTGTGTGTGTGTCAATGACTAACTAAAATCAGTACTGAAAATAAGTCTGTCTTCTCCATCCATGACATATGTTATAAACTGATACAAGGGGCAGAAAGAGTACAGGTTTTCCCTCACACACACATCCTGTTATTTGTTATTTTTCTGTCATTAACTTTTTTGTGTTCTATACTCCCTGTGTCCTATGTATCACCATTTTCGTCCTTTTATGTTCTTATCACACTGAGCTGACTTACGGCCCCTTTTTTGTAGTTTCTGCTTTTTATTTGGAGGAAATTGCAATATTTCCCCTTTCTTCATTTTTTTTCTTTAACTGAAGAACCTTCCAGTTACTACTGCATTGTCTATTTTTCTTGCCCTGAGATGTTTCAAAGATTTACGTGGACATGTTGAGGCAAATTTTTCGACCGAAAACTAAGATGAAAGAGGCAAGTTCTGTGTGTTTTGTAAGTGTTATTGGTATTTATAGAAGATAAAATTATTTTCCCTTACTAATACTGTCTTTGTAAAATGTTAATTACTTATCATGCTGCACATTGTATTTGTTTTCAATATATAGAGAAATATTAGCCATATTAACAAATATTAATATTATTGGTCTTTACTTGTGATCATTAACCTAAGATTCTGCATGATTCACCAGTGCTATATATATAAAAAAGTATTCTGTTGCTGAATCATTGGCTTTTATTCCCCCCCCCCACCCCCACAAAGTTGAACATACAAAGTTGAAGCTGTTAAATGATCATAATAACCTTATTTTATAACTTGACAACTTTGAATTTTTAACCAAAATATGTGCTTCACTTATATCTACTTGAGCTTGACTGGTGTGTCTAACTATGGCAACTTGGAATGTTCTAATTAGATTATGTTTAACAAAATGAATTGGCTTGAAGCAGAAATAAAAAAAAAATGTTATTCTGCACATGTGTACAAAAGGGACAACTTTAACCTATCATTATGGATGTACCTGTCTACTAAATTACTACAATGCGACATCCTCATTGGTTTATACTATGTTTTGGTGTTGAGGTTATGGTAGAGGAAGTTTTATTTCAGAGATTAATTCTCTTGTAACTGCTTTCAGTTTCTGAAACTAGAAGCGTAGGAGAGGGCGAAGAAGGTTTGTCAGTTGGTGGTTCAGCTCATCTTTCTTTGGTACTAAGATTCTTCCTTCTCTATGTGGGCATTGAGCCCCATGGAGAAGGAAATTAGGATTCCCGGATTTCGGACATTGTTTTCCCTCTGGATACAGAAAAAACACAGGGATAAACCTCAGTACCCTCCACTTCCAGAATCTGGACACCTAGACAGTGTGGTCAGTATTAGACTTTAGTTATATAACAATACTACAAGCACTTGTTGCAGAATAATATGGTTATTTCAGTAAGATAAAATTGTAAATAAATGCTAAACATACAGCTGAAGTATATGTTGTTGAAGTTGTTTTTACCACTTCCTGTGTTTTTCAGAAGGGGTGCGTGTTGCTGAATTTGTACTAATAACATTATTTCCGTTGAAGATGTTTAATATAGTTATAACTTATATTAAAATCAGTCGGAGTAGTTTTGTGTCATTTTCAAAGTAAAATTAATTATTTGAAAAAACATAAGAGCATTATCTAAACTTTTAGGAGTCTCAAAGTGCAAAATCTTACCACAAAGGTTAGGCTCTGTCTGACTGAATGATTGCTTTCTTCAACAGGATGATGTGGTAGTGAAGGAAATCCCCATTACACATCATGTCAAAGAAGGTTCTGAGAAGGCTGATCAATCACACTTTGTCCTGTTGAAAGTTTTGGGACAGGGGTCATTTGGGAAGGTGAGTGTGTGCGTTTTGTTCCATGACCATATATGTATATATAAATGATAACCTGTCTTAAATTTGATTTATTAGATCAACAGATGAATCATGCGATTGTATTGCATCTATCCTCTAATAATTTCATTTTTTATGCTATAGCATAATGCTTGGAGCACACCTTCCTGCATACACTTAAATTGGCAAAGATGCCATTATTTATATTAGTATAGATGGTAATCTGGATCCAGACTTCTGATAGCTGTTGGATCCTCATATGTGCATTAGCAGCACAGATATTGAGATCTGGTTCCATGTCATTTTTAAATGTACCACCAAGTAAAGTATCTTTACATGAATCTTGGCTTATGCAGAAAACATCACCAACATAAGAAAAATGATTTAATATAAGGAATGTATACCAGCTTAAGCACTTAAGGTATAGGAAATGCGTATTTGAAATTGGCGGGTCCAGATTTAATAGAACTGGCTGAATTATGCACACTAAGGACCGGATTCACAACACTGCATTTTTCTTTACTTATGTGCCTAGTTATCCATCCTCAGCTACAGTCTTTTTAAAGACCGCATGTATGCAATCTATGTAACGAAACGCTACGTAGATACCGTAAAATGATTAATATGCATGTGTAGTAGATGAAAATGGATAACAAGGCACGTAAGTAAAAAAAAATGCGCTGTTGTGAATCCGGTCCTAAGTGTGTAAGTCAGCTGTAAAATGGTACTGCGCATGCATCGTTCAGCTGCGTTCCATGTGGAATTTATCCGTACTGGATCCACATGGCGGGTGTGCTTAAGCATTTGAATCATACAGGAAGGGCTGGGTTTAGCCCTTACATGCGATTTAATTTTCCTTGCGGAATACTTAAGGTTAGGGTTCTGTGCATGGATACACCCTGCGCAAGCAGGGGGAGTGTATTGTTCTCTAACATCTGGTATTTAGGATAGCAAATTCCATATGTTGCAGAGGCTATGTGTGGAATAAACTATTAGATTTGGATCTGGTCCTGTGTGTAGCTGAGCGCTGTTTATATAGCTTTCAGCAATGTATTTATAATCAGCGCTGAGCACTAATACATTGAGTGCTGAACGTTTTGCTAAGCTTCCAGCTTCTTACAGCTTTCTCAAATTTCCGTGAGTGAAGGGGGATAGGGTGGTTGCCATAGGCCCCATCTCCTCCATGCGCTGTAGCAGCTGCAGGCAGATCATGTAGTGACCACAGGCAGTTCAGCCTCTTTGTGTTATCTTTATTTTTATTTATTATTTTTTGTGCTCACTTACAGTGCTAAAAAAGCACAGCACTAAATGCCCCACAACATGTTACTCCAATTTCACCATAATATACTCTGTAGGTTAAAGTTTACTCTTGCACGTTTTTACATTTTCTTTTCTTTTCTTTAGGTATTTCTAGTTCGGAAAATCACTCCACCTGATACCAATCACCTATATGCAATGAAAGTGCTCAAAAAAGCCACGCTTAAAGGTGGGCACTGGTAAAGTAGTTACAAACCTATGTAGTACTATGTAGTCATTACTCTGGGCTGGATCCAGACTTAAGTGCTTGAACTTAGTTACTCCTGGGCTAAACCATGTTGATTGCAGGGGGAGTCAAGTTAATTGTATTCTTTGCATGCAGGGATATAACTTTGAATTGCTTACTGCACACAGATACTGACCAGCTTTACTATCACACTGTTATTTAGACTTGGGATAGGAAACAACACCTCTCAATTCTAATACTGTTTACAACAGATGAAATATGACTCCCCTGCAATCCACATGGTTTAGCCCAGGAGTAACTAATTTCAAGCACTTGCTTAAGTCTGGATCCAGTCCTCTGTGTTTTAATGTTTGCATCATATGTTTTATAGTATTTAGTATCTATTCTCTACTTCTGTTATGCCACCAGTAATGCAATCTGGGATCGTCTCTACCTAGGGACAGTGTCATTTTTCATTTAAAGCAATTGTTTGTAGATGTTGTTAAGCCACATCTAATTAATTGACTTGGCCATAATATCTACCAGGAATTCTCATAGCTTCTATAAGTACTTTCGCAGTGTTGTACCAGCCTACAGAGCCATTCATTTAATCTTTATCACATACACCCGATCTTTTACCAACAAATCTGTTTCTCCTTTTTATTTTTACCTTATCTCTAAAAATAAATAAATAAGTTACCAAGCATTCAAAATTAATAGTAGTTCTATATAAAATGTTATATAACTTGCAATTATTCAAGACTGGCATTCTCGTGTAATGCTCATGGCATTGGTATTACCCAATAATTGTTTTCTAGTGAAATATTCCACCTTTACCCACACCACTCCTGGCACTCCTTTGAATATGGCATTTTCGAATACACACAGCCAACAGCTAATTGTTGGCTTTGTCTATTGCGAAAATGTCACAAACAAATTCACGCCACAGACTATTCTGACCGTTCCCGACAGGTTAGTGCACTTATGCTACAGGAAGGGGATGTACTGTAGCAGGGTAGTCTTAGGGTTAGGCTGTGGGTAGGGGATGGATGGCAGAAGAGGAGACTTAGGGTTAGGCTGCTGGGAGGGGTTGGAGCCTAGAAGGGGAGACTTAAGGTTAGGCTGCGGGGAGGAGATGGATCGGAAAAGAGGAGACTTGAGTTTAGGCTGCAGAGAGAGGATGAATCAGAAAACAGGAAGGTTACGGCTAGGCTGTGGGGAAGGGATGGTTATTGTTAGGGTCTGGAAGTAGAGGGTTAGTGTGAAAATTAGCATAAGGGTTGGGGAAATGGGGATCAGTGCTTACCTGGAACCAGGAACATTCGCTTGCACTGCCTCTTTGGAAACGGGGACTCAAAAACGTCCCTGTTGAAAAAGGGCCATTCTGAGCGGCAAACCACACCCCACTTGATGGTAAATAGAGTCTAGGGTCAATATAGTTTTAAATAAACAACTGGGCAGACTAGATGGGCCATATGGCTCTTATCTGCCACCACTTTCTATGTTTCTATGTTTCACTTTGGGACTGCTGACCTAAATATGTCTTCTCTAGATTGTCACAGTAGTCCATTAAAAATAGAGATCTTTTATTAGTATACTGTAGTGTTAATTATGGATAATTAAACTGCTATAGTTGTAAGGTGTCAGTGCAACAAATTAATGTAAAAATAAAAGGTCTTGGGTTTGTATGGCCTGCAATCAAAGGGACAGATTGTCTGTAACAAGAGGCAACAAAAAAACAAAAAGTTGAATGATTCCCACTGTCACATATTTTGTGAAGGCATTAATGGGCAAGACAGATATGAAAATGCACAGTCATTATATTAATACTTAAAAGAGGACTTGATGCTTCTAATAAGTGTTTTATTTAATGATCTTTCCTAACATAAAAGACTCCTGATCAAACATATCGCAGGTGTTTTGGTACTGGTATAATATCAACAATTTAAAATACAAGTTGCCAGTAATGAATACTGGATAGGAGCGAACAGTATTTTCTGAAAATCATTCTAATTGGTTTTTAAAAAAAACTCATATCATAGCTTTAGTTTTCCTTTTATGTGTTTTCTGTTATTAAGAGGCAGTACATTCGAAATGTGTATCTACTGGCATTTACAAAATTAATTATAGTTAATGTTTTATCAAACGCAACATATCCTGTTTGTTATATGGACAAATATATTAGCTGTTTCTTTCCTTTTGCCTTATTGTCTTATTGTCATGAATAACAGATCCAATTGCAGCAATTCCCTGTCAGTACCTTTGTGGTTGCCTGGTAACAGGGATGCTTTAGAGTGCAAACAAGGATTTGAACCCCACAGACCCAAGTCCCAGGGGCTGTTAAACACAGTGCACAAAGTCTCACTCCCATTGGAAATTAAATTTAAACAAGCAACAATATTCTTTGCAATATAAGGTGCCAAAAATAGACCAATTTTAGTAATTCAAACTGGTATTCAAGATGAGCGAAATATAGAAAACCCCAATAGAGTACCTTCGCTTAGTAATGGCATGTAACAGAGAGAATTAGATATTGCAATAGCATCAGGATAATACAAGAAAAAGTAGCAACAATGTAATAATATGCTCTGATACTCTGCCAATGAATAAAAATTGTGAGTCCAGAAGCCACATGGAGACTCCATGGTGGAGCCAGTTAAGCAGCACCCTAAGCTAGTCGATGGAGGTCTGTCTCTGGTCACATTAGTAGCCTCACAGCCAGGTTTCACATTTCCATGCTTGTATCTGACACTCCCTGGACTTATAAGACTGATGTGGGAGTCTGGCTTGGTCTCAGGTGAAGGGCTCCTTGTCGGGGAAATCAGAAGCGGGGTCCTCGTGCACAGAGGCTGCCCGCCATACAGCTTTAGAGAGTGTGCTGTGTACCACTCTCCAGAAGGCTTTGGGTTTCCTGCCATTCTTTGTGAGCGTTCAATGTTACCATGCCACCCAAACCTATCAGCTGCAGTCTGTCCTAGCTACACTCTTGGGCTGGGGCCCCTTTAATATCCCCTTTCCCCAGGCATTGGTTATATCGCTTTGGTTCGGCTTTTACTCACATGCTGCCTTGTGTTCCTGTATCCTCCCAGTACCCTAGTCTTTCCATGCCTCTTTTGCCTCCCTGTCTTTCTATTGCTCTATTGCTCCCATTGTCTACTCTACGGTCCTGAAGGTGGCCATCCACTAGAGCGATTATTAGTCCCAGCAGGGGGCGGCCCGATTTAAACGGGACGATTTCCCCCAAGGGAAATGTCCTGTTATCGGCACCATACACCTCATCTGCTGGGACCGATAATCCTAGCAGAAGAGGGGGGAGGCAGGGATCTCGGTGCTGCTCCATATCTATGTACAAAGCAGCTTTGTCAGCTTTAATTATACCTTCAAAGCTGTCAGAGCAGCATAGTACATAGATATACAGCAGCAGGTATTGTAGGCAGACATACAGACAAGAATCAGCTGAAGCAGTGCTTCACACACCCGGTTTCGGCTGATCCCTGTCTGTACTACTCCCTGCAATAGCCGCTGCTGCATATCTATGTACTATGCTGCTCTGACAGCTTTGAAGGTATAATTCAATAATATAATAATATAATTCAGCTTTGTACATAGTTATGGAGCGGCGTCTATTGCAGGGATAGGGATCCATTCAGCTTGCTGTTTCCCCCTCAAGCTCCCGATAAAAAACATGTCAAGCAACCAAATAGTCGTACCAGAGTGTTTCTGGTACATTTATTTGGCATTTGAAAAATCGATCTTGGCCATCTACTAGAGCGATTATTTGCCCAATCACCCAATAATTGCACAATCGGGCCGATAATCACTCTAGTGGATGGACACCTTAACTGTTACTGTCTTTTATCATCGTACTCCAGTCTTATCTAATTTTACTGTGCTTTACCATCTGCACTCCAGTCCATTCTGGTGTTACTGTGCTTTACAATCTGCACTGCAGGCCTATCTGACATTATTGTGCTTTACCTTCTGCACTGCAGGCCTATCTGACGTTACAGCACTATACCATCTGACTCTAGTCTTATCTGGTATTACTGTGCTTTTACCATCTGCACATTTGGGCCTTCTTGTGTGGCGTTTGTCCTTGTAACAGTATTACTCATTACGGAAACCATGTTAAGTGACCGCAACTTGCATAATGTAACTATTGTACTAATACATTCTTGCCAGATAACAATATTTTAGATATTCCAATTTTAATAAGCACTGGGACATCTACTGAAATTTAGGTTACACATGAGAAATCATGATCTTTATAAGCTGTACAACTTTAATGTGTTTTACTCTTCTCTTTGTTATTTTCCCTGTGTTCCATAGTAAGAGACCGCGTAAGAACAAAAATGGAACGTGATATTCTGGCTGACGTTCACCATCCATTTGTTGTTAGGCTTCACTATGGTAAGTGTTAACTTTATTGTTGCAAGTAAATAAAATTCTTGAACTTTGGCTCTGAAATCTGGAAATCTTGAACATTTGGTGATTTTGTGACTACTTAGCTCCTTGTGTATTGTGATGACTGTAATTGTTGTATATTAATTATAGCTTTCCAGACAGAGGGGAAACTTTACCTTATCTTAGACTTCTTGCGAGGTGGAGACCTCTTTACTCGTCTTTCCAAGGAGGTCAGTGCAGAAGATTAATGTCTCTTTAGAACACCAAACTGTTCTATTAAAGTTTATTTGAGCCTTCTAATTTCTGTCCTGGTTCTCAATTTATCTACTTTTTACTCTTCCACTTTAGGTAATGTTTACTGAAGAGGATGTTAAGTTTTACCTGGCTGAGTTGGCTCTGGGATTGGATCATCTACACAGCCTTGGAATCATTTACCGTGATCTCAAACCAGAGAAGTAGGTGCTTTGACTCTTCTCCTACAATTGCTTTGATAATAAGCATCAGCAATCTGCCACCAAAAGTATTGTGAGGCACCAAACACTGTCACATCTCGTGACACTGCCTTATTATTGTTATTATTTTTATTATATTTTGTGTCTGTTTAATCTTGCAGCATTTTGTTGGATGAGGAGGGCCACATTAAATTGACTGGTAAGTGATCCAAACAAAGCCTTAAATCTTTCTTAGGAGCATACTTGTGACTCTGTGGTATAGGTAAATTGCCATTTTCTAGTTCCAAATTTTTTTTATTATAAACATATGTGTCATACTCTGGATTTTGCTTTAGATTTTGGACTTAGCAAAGAAGCGATAGACCATGAAAAGAAGGCATACTCTTTTTGTGGTACAGTGGAGTACATGGCTCCCGAGGTGGTGAATCGGCAGGGTCACACACACAGCGCAGACTGGTGGTCTTATGGTGTCCTCATGGTGAGTTACTTTCAAAGAGTTTTTAAAAGTTAGTTATTATTTACCAACCTAACCACACAGGGATATTATAAATTTGTGACCGATACCATATTAGTGTTTATGTTTATGAACTAATACTTTTATAGATGTCTGGAGGAACATATAAGATATAACTTTGGTAACTTATTGAAGAAAGTAATAAAGATAATAAACTTTAGTGAGTGTTCTAATAGTAGCTCAGGACTAGATGCAGGCATCTGGTTTCTATGCTCTCACATCTGTGATAATTTAATATATGAAGATGCATAATTATAGGTATGGTGTATCCAGATGTTGTGTGTGCACACCTCTAACCACTCCCGGTACCAACAGCCATGCCCTGCCTTTATTTTTTTATTTAAGTGCCATTTGTTCTGAAGTGTGGATTGCTATGCACACCTCTACCAATCAGTGTAATATCAGGTCACGCCTACTTGTATGCTTAACCTGGCACCACCGTCACTGAATAGAGCAAGTTGCATTCCATTCAATGAGCATTCACATGTGCAGAGCCCAAAATGTATGAAGCATGAACATCAGGGAAAAAAGGAAGTCTGGACCAGTTATTGGTCCCAAATAGTGCATTACTTCAAAGTAGTAGATAAAACTATTGTAGCGTTTATGTAGTGTAGAATAAACACACACCGGTAGCTGCTAATTTTTTATTGTATCCCCCTTCCTTTTAACCTAATGGATAGTATTTTGAAGTGTGGAGAATGATTATTTAGGATTTCTCTTTTACATTGAGGATACATGTGTCCGTATTAAGCAGCATAGAATAAATATCCCTTTGTAGTCCTACACATTTAGAAAATATTTACTAACTGGTATAAATTAAATTTTTCCTGGTTATGTGAAGTTATGTCCTGTGCAGAGTAGTGGTGAGAGGGCTAAATAAGTGTTTTGGAATTTGTCCTTTCCTTATAACATATATATTTTTCAATTGCTCAGTTTGAGATGCTTACGGGATCCCTTCCATTCCAAGGCAAAGATCGCAAAGAAACGATGACACTAATCCTAAAGTAAGTCAAATAAAAATTGGCTATATACTAAACCCGAAAACCTGTAAGGTTATATAGATGCTTTAGCCTTGCAATGGACATTCATCTTATTCAAACACCACTTAGACACAAGCAAAACACACATTTCTGGACTTTTCTCCAAATATGCATCCATTTTTCTAATGTTCATATTTGCTGCAAGTTAAATCCCCTTTCCATGGAGAAAACTCTGCCCTTGACCTGTGCTGTCTGCCAACAGCAATTCTTTTTTTATGCCTCTCAAACACAAAAGGAAGAAAACATTGACCAGGATATAAAACCTTTTAAGGTAGCACAAGATTTTCTTTCAACTCATTTTTATACTATCATATTGCCTTTTCTTAAGTCATTTGTACAAAACTCTTGACAACATTATCCCTTGAGGTCACTCCACTGTATTATAGTTGCCTCAATGCAAAACATACAGGTGTACAGGCTTTCCCGCAATTCCAAGGCTAATCACAATATTGCTGTTTTGTTCTTTAACTGTATAACCATCTCCATAATTTTCAGTGAGCGACTGTATGACTTTATTATGGACCTGATCCAGACTTTCACTAAATGCTCAATTTGTACTTGCAAGGATCATAAAACAAACTCATTTTGCATGTATGCATAAGCAATGGCCGTACAGGAAGTCTGGAATGTGTATGTTGTGTACGCTAGGTGGGAGCTATTTTAATTTTACAGTAGAGGTGTATTAATGCCCTCTCTGCTTAAGATTAGGTTCACCTGCTCTCAGGCTCAGTACAGCAGGGATCTATAATCAGTCAGTAGGTGCTCCCAACTCAGCAGCATCATAACTCTGGATCCAGCCCTATGTATGAAGTTAATAATCCAACAGGAACCTATATTACTGCTAGAATGTTCAATGTTAATGTCCATGCTTACACTTAATTCCTTACCTCAAAGCTGTTTTATGAGCCATTATTTAGTATTATTTATAGAATATATAGACCAGGGTGACCGTGGGTAATAAATAAGTTTTCCATTAAGTGTCCTGTGCTCTCATAAATTTGTAAAATATAATTATTGGGAGATTATTATATTATAGAGTGTGGCTTGTACTGTTTAAAAATCAATAATTCTTTCTTTTATACATTTAGAGCCAAACTGGGTATGCCTCAGTTCCTCAGCAATGAAGCACAAGGCTTGTTACGCTGTCTCTTTAAAAGAAATCCCATTAACAGGCTAGGTGAGTTATTTAATATATTGTATTCTGTGTTAGGGCAACACCCATTTGTCCTCATCATTATGTACCATGCTCGTTGCAAACAGCTTTTAGCCAATACGCTTTTTGTGCTGTGATTTTTTATTTTTATTTTTCAGGATCGGGTACTGATGGGGCAGAAGAGATTAAGCGTCACCCATTTTTCTCCACCATTGATTGGAATGTGAGTTTTTCATTTCAGTTTTCAGCTGTGGGGCTAGCTATACAATGAAATGCTGTGCAAAGTGGTATGTATTTGAGACTAAAAGTAGTTTTTAAGACTACGTCTGTCAAAACACACTTATTATTTGTTTGCCTGGAAGGTGTTGCTTAACCCTCTGCATAAAGATTTACTTATAGAACCAAAATATATGGTTTGATGTTTCTTCTGCTATGCATGTATTTTCATGTGTAAGGTAATGTGCAAAAATAATAATTATGACCTATAGATTTCAAGAGCACTAAATGACACAGATGTGCATGCCTTGAGATAAAAACAAATAGGTCTTGTATTTTTAGGAACAATAGTTCAACATATACAATTATACAAAGGTTTGCTTTTTTTATATGACAATATGATGAGAAATATTTGAATCAACCAAATCACAAACACCATCTCTATCCATTTATTTAATTTGTATTCCTACAGAAGCTATTCCGCAGAGAGATCAGTCCTCCATTCAAACCTGCAGTTACACAGCCAGATGATACATATTATTTTGACCCAGAGTTCACCTCACGCACTCCAAAAGGTTGGTTTTTGTCATTAGAGAAGGACAGTTATCTTGTTGAGAAACCCATAGCATACAAGCAACAGCATATCTTTGCTATGTGATGAAGGGTGAAAATCATACAATAACATGCAAGAATAGATAAGCAAATAAATCAGTGATTCACAGGATACAGAAGCTCATAAAAATCATAGTTAAAAAAGTTTACTTACCAGAAAAGCCTCCTTTTAAGTTTAAAATGGGTACAGATACCTAACAGTAATTGCACAATACGCTAGCATGATATAACATTGGACCAGATCCCAACTGTTAATTGGTTTACATTTGGATTTGCGATTATCGTGTGTGTGTATGTATATGTGTGTGGTGTGTGTGTGTGTGTGTGTGTGTGTATGT
>WWET01002455.1:87019-98692 GCA_011038615.1 Limnodynastes dumerilii
GTCGTGTTAAGAAGCTGCCCTCTACTATTCTCTAGCAGGTGTTCTCCTACCAGGATGATCCTCATTTAATCATGATTTGTGATGGTTCAGCCATTACCAACTGTTAATAACGGTGTAACACCGTATTTTACCATGACCATATAAAGCTGTGTTTCTCCTGCAAATGTGGATTCCATATTGCACATGCTTAATGTGCTCATTTTCTTAATACAGTGGCAACAGGATGCGAGGGTCCATGGCTTATTGCTTAAGTGAAACTGTAGAATCTTTGAGACAAGGAATACATGGATACTTCTCATTGGAAGTGGTCACCACTATTTTGTCAGTCACTATACACCATTCCTTATTTCAGTACAGCACTATCTCAGGGTTGTCTGCACTCTTGCTGTCTGTGACAGTAGAGAAACACCACTATTTTAGTTGTGACATAAGAGACCATGGAGTTTTAATAAGCATTATTTCTGTTGATAAACAATTTAATTTTGGTGTATGTGTACACCTAAGGGCTCACTGTGCTTCAGATCAAAACCCACCATTTATTCCTACATTATCCAAGATACTTTTCTGGTCAGGCACCAGCAGACCCCTTTTGCTATACTGGAATACTGTGAGAGACACTGATTTTACAAAGTGTAAAATTGGAACTTAAATATCAATAAACCTCTAAAATACAATATCCATTTTTGGGATGCTTCAATGGATGTTTTGGGTGCATGAATGCAAATGTACAATATGTTACTACAAAAACAAAAAACAACCCACCAAATGCTTGGTTTAAAATGATTATTTCAAACCAAATTAATAGTTAGAGATAAAGACGGTACCAGCTTACATTGGTGGATTATGTAATAGACTAGAAAGTAATAAATACAAATATTAAAGGTACTGTACAACATTGCTTACTTTCTTCATCAGATCGACAGAACATTATTTATCTTCTCTGCTAATGTAAACCCCACCCTAACTGCATCCACTATAATGGTCACTGCTATATACTATATTTTCTGGGTCATTATTAACCACCGAGTAAAGACATAGTATTTCTTTAGCATTTTGAAATGCTATTTAAAAATGGCTTTTTACAGTGAAACACCTCTATAAAAGTTCTGCATTATATACCCTATTGAAGTAGTTACACATTTTGGGAAGTGTTGCTTTAGACAGGATCCAACTGAAATTACCACAATGATGGTTGTAATTAATAACAAGTTGCACCAATTGTACACCCGTTTGGTGTACTTTTGTTTTTGTTGTCAGATGTTCCTTGTCATGGAAATGTAGGCAGTAATTCAGATAACCAGCCATAATTTACAGAAAATGTTGATTCTCCTCCCTCTCCAACTCTTGTATAAACTTGAATAATAGTTGACATCTGCATAATTTATCAATCGCTGTACAAAAGAAATAAGGAGTGTGATTACTAACAGCCTAAATGATCTATTTAATCTGAGACTAGGATTTGTAAATTCGTGCACTTGCAGATTTTTATTTCACAAGAGTTCTCCAAAATTCAAGAGGGAAAGTATAAATGACCATAAATCATTAAAAAGGCAAGCTGCAATGGCATATGGTTTCATTAGCAGCTTGTCTCCATTTTTGTATGATCCCTCATCCTTTTTAAAGTTTTCTAATTTTCTAGGAACAAGGATATAATGGCTTTCAAATAGTGGGACTACTGTGAATTTTGTAATTTTGTCTTGTACTGCTAAGATTTGTGGTCGATGCATCAAAGGGTAAATCAGGGAGATTAAACTGTTGAGTTGAACACACAGATACCCATGCAGCTTTCTACAGGCGTGTGTAACAAAGTTGTTTTTGTGACAAAATGTGCGATTGTTTACCTATGCTTTTTCCATCTACATTTACAGTTACTTGGACACCATGTCTTTTTTAGTGCAGATATGCAGATTTCTTAGAAGGTTGCACTGAGTCCATTGGCCCATTTTAGTAGATGGTTAATTTTGCCAATTTGCAAAAATAATGTGCTTAATGTGTAGTAATTATCACACAGGTGCTGCACTCTGCCACGGTTAACTCCTTCAAACATAGGAGTATAATGTGTAATTTTAGACCTCAAACTGATGTAATAAAACATGTTGGTTTTTAAAAAAAAATCTGTATTGTGTTGTCATAATCTTTTTTACGTCTGTGTATTTTTTTTTGCCTTTAAAAATTAGCTCTTATTACTTTAAAATAATACTTTAAACAAACACTAAATAAGCAACATAGAAACTTGAAAAGCAACCCCTCCTTTGAAATATGCCACCTGGTAACAGCCCTTGATATATTTTGTGGCTGCACTCATACGTCTCCTCTTCCCTCTCTAGTCTTTGTTTTGTTATGCATGCCATACACAATTTACTTTTCATAGTTTCTATTGTCTTCATTTCCTTCTGGAGAGGCTTTTGGAACTGAACAGAGTAATCCAGATGAGGCCATACCTATAACGTATAAAGGGCCATTACTACTTATTTATTTCTCCTACTAATTCCTCTCCATGTGCAACAAAGTAATCCTTTCTTATTGCTTTGTTACATTGCTTGTTACATCCCTCTCCTCCTCCGTTACTATCAGTGAGGATATACCGGTAGTTATATTGTGACGTATTGGATCTGTTAGTGTGTATATGATGCATTATCATGTGGAAGTGCATGTAAATCACTGAATATTACACATGACAGATTTGTTCCATTTTTTTTGTTTGGGGTGTGGGGAGGAGCTATACTTTATGTGCAGTAGGCTTCATTTGTTCACCCCACAAAAATTCTGTCTGAAACAGACTTTGTTTAAACACACAAACCACCTAATGTATATTAACAGCAGTTCAAAAGTCAATAAGGACAGAGCTGCCTTTTTAAACTGTTGGATTTTGATTATGATTCCAGCACTCTGACACTTTCTAGTTATGGAATTGAACAAGCAATGTTGCACTGGAAGACTAGTAATGACTGACTTCTTCCAGGTTTGGGAGAGCCATACTAGAGAAGAAACTGAGTCATTGCTTCATCTGCATAAATTACTTCTTCTTCCTTGGAAGGGCTGTGGTTAGGTGGAAACATACCTAAAATTATTTATTACAAATTATAGTATAATTAGTTGGTCTTCATATTATACATTTATAGGTTATGTTACTTTATACTTATAGAATAAATATTTCATTGCTCGCTAGTACTCAAAAAGGAAGAAAAAAAAAAGTGTAATAACAAAACGTACTCTACTTATTTGTGTATTTCCAATTATCTACTTCAATTAATAAAAGGCAGTACTAATTGCACAGACATTTGCGATCAAACATGATTCTGTCATGAAACGTCTCTTATTTCTTTTTTTAAGATGTAAGTTCAAGATTGTACAAAAATATTTGGATTTAGATTCTACCTGAACCCAAATGAACAAAATTTTATGTCCAAAAACCATAAGCAATTTTTTTACTGAGGTGCACAAATTACATATCTATTTAGACTAAAATCAAACCATATGTATTTAAAAATCCAAATAAAATTACGACAGCCTCTTATAAGGTGAAATATGTATAGACTATTTTCCTGATCCTCCCATGACAGCATACACCCCTATTGGGGTATTTCCCCATGTGCTTGAGCCAAGACAGGAAAAAGAAGACACCCCCTGCTGTCTCTAACTGCTGGTGTCTTCTTTTTCCTGTTGGTAGTGTGTCAAGCAGGGGTGTTATTATTTTGGGGGCTAGAGAGCTTGCCTGGTGGCCAATGCCGCATGTACCAGGCCCGGAGATCTATAGACTCTTGGTCCACTCATCATCAGTGGCAGGGGAGGAGGTGGCGTGACCGGCCTCTGGAACTTCTGATGCATACATTCCCCACTGTTCACATGAGGATGCGGCGTGGAGTCTAACCATATTTACAGGAAGTGCACCGGAAGTGACAACTTCCCACTTCTGGTGATGCTAGAGGGGGGCTGCACATGGATGCCGCCATTTTACCATGGCCCATGTTAACCTATGGGACAGTACTACAGGAGGCATGCAGTGTTTAGCATGGGACCTTCAGTAATTACCTACAGCTGTAAGTACATAAGGATCATCTGCACAAGCAAGAATCGCTGTTTGACTGGAGTTCAGCTTGGAGAAAGTGAAGTATTACAAGTTGTTTTTGCACTTGTGTGTTGTATTACTGTCTCTACATGAGTATGTCAGAAGAAAAGCAATCACAAACTCACAGGTCCGGTTAAGCCAGTGTAGTACTGTTCTCTGCTCCTTATATATTCTTTAGCATACTAGTGATTATGGACCGTATTCAGAATTAAGAACGTCTGGTAATTTACGCACGTAAAATGCGTAAGTGGGGTGATTTCTGTTTAGTGCGCTTGTGCAGACCATGGTTACGAAGCGTAATTGGAATGATGTGATGAAGTAAATTGCGTACACCAAAAAATGCGTGCGAACATAAAAGGTCGGATGGATTATTAATAAGTAGGCGTCAGTCGGAATGTAAATAGCAAAAAATGGACGTGGTAATGTAGACATGCGGTTGTATTTGCGAACGTTTCACTTCCGTCACATATACATGCGCTAACGATAAGGTTGCTTTCACAACACAGAAGTGTTCCGAAATTCGTTACTCTTGCGACACGTACTTATTTTGTATTGACGTACGGATCTATTACGAACGTACGGAAAAGCTTCTTAAATCTGAATCCGGTCCTATATTATTAATGTCCTAAAGTTGAAAAACAGTAAAGTGTCCGTATATGTGAAAGAGGCACAAGAAGCAGAACATTTCAGCTGGCACTTAATTGCTTTGCCATATTTTATCTTGTTTTACTTGTTATTCAAGGTTATGTTTTTTGTTTTTTTTTAAATAACAATCTTATGCACACATTGCACCTATTCTGATCCTCTCTTGTTATTCCTGCCTTTATCACTTCTTTGTGTCTTCTTCTACTCTCATGGCCCCTGTCTGCCCACCCCCCCCTCCCTCCTCTCTCCCACCTTCTACCTGCCCTCCTATCCTACTCACCCCATACCCTCTCCCAATCCTAAAATCAGGTTCCCCTTCCCATACCCACACTTACCCCCCGTCCACGTATCACCCCCCTCTGCCGTGCTTCACCTCTCTTCTCCAATCTGATTCACATAACTCCGGTTCCCTCTCTCCCATTCTCCTGTGCTCTCTGGAATGCCAGATCCATCTGCAACAAGCTCCCTGCCATCCATGACCTCTTCATCTCCAAATCCTACAATCTTCTCGCCATCACTGAAACCTGGCTCTCAACCTCTGATACTACCTCCCCTGCTGCTCTCTTCTATGGTGGTCTTTCCTTCTCCCACACCCATAGGCCTGGTGATCACTCTGGTGGTGGTGTGGGCAACCTCCTTTCCCCTTCCTGCACATTTAGCGTCATCCCGCCTGAGCCCTCTCTCACCTTCACCTCCTTTGAGGTCTACTGCATTTGGATCTATCACCACATCCATCTCCGCGTTTCCCCCTGGCCCCTCCTCCAAATTCATTGTCACTTTGTCTTCTGACCTCCCCACCCTTATCCTAGGTGACTTCAACATCCCTGTTGACAACCCCTCAGACCCCACCACTACAAAACTTCTTTCCCTCTCCTCCTCTCTTGGCCTATCACAATGGATTTAAGCACCTACCCACAACCGGGGTCACTCCCTTGACCTCGTTTACTCATGCTCCTTGTCTGACTTCTCCTTCTCTCCCTTCCCCCTCTCCGATCATCATCTTATCTCCTTCTTCCTCTCCCTCTCCTTCCCCTCCCCCCAAACATATACTTTCCCATAAAAACCTAAATTCCATTGATGTTATGGCCTTCACCTCTTCTCTTGACCCCCTCCTCGCACCCATTTCCACTATGTGCTGCCCTAATCTAGCATCCTCGCTCTACAACAACGCCCTGTCCTCCGCCCTTGATGCTGCCCTCTCTTTTCTGTCTCCCTTTGCCGCTCCAACCCCCAACCCTGGCACTCCCCGCTCACTCTGTTACTTAAGATATGCTCCCGTACTGCAGAGCGCCTCTGGAGGAAGTCCCGATCCCTTGCAGACTTTCTCCACTTCAAGTTCATGCTCTCTTCTTTTAGCTCTGCCCTCGCCCTTGCCAAGCAATCCTTCTTTAAGTCCCTCATCCTCTCCCAATCATCTAACCAACGTCGCCTCTTTGCCACCTTCAACTCTCTTCTGTCCCCCCAACTCCCCCACTCCATCTCTCCATTTCTGCCTCTGACTTTGTCACCTTCTTCACTTCCAAGATAGACTCCATCAGGAGCTCCATCTCCTCTACCATCACCTCTCCTTCATCTCAATCTCCTCCCTCTCTTTTCCTCCCTAGCCACCCACCAATGTCTACCTTCATCCCCACCTCAGCTGAAGAAATTCACTCACTACTTTTGTCATCCCCTCTATTAACATGCTCACTTGATCCCATCCCCTCTAATCTTCCCCGGTCTCTCTCTCTCTCTCCACCTGCTCCCATCTTGCCCACCTCTTTAACTTATACCTCTCCTCTGGCTCCTTCCCCTCCCCCTTTAAACATGCTCTTGTCTCCCCCCATCCTTAAAAAACCGAACCTTGACCACACTTCACCCTCCAACTACCGACCTATCTCTCTGTTACCCTTCGCCTCCAAGTTGCTTGAACAGCTTGTTTACAAGCGTCTAATCGGCTACCTTGCCGACAACTCCATCCTGGACACTCTCAAATCTGGTTTCCGCCCCATGCACTCCACTGAAACTGCCCTGACTAAGGTCACTAATGATCTCCTTTCTGGCAAATCTAAGGGCCACTTCTCTCTTCTCATCCTCCTGGATCTATCGGCAGCCTTTCACACCGTTGATCACCCTCTCCTGCTCCACACCCTTCACTCCCTCCCTCTGTCCACACCTGGTTCTCCTCCTATCTCTGACCGCTCCTTCTCTGTCGTAACCCCTACCTCATCCTCCCCTACTACTCCTCTTCCCGTTGGTGTGCCCCAGGACTCAGTCCTTGGTCCCCTTCTGTTCTGACTCTACACCTCCTCTCTGGGTGACCTCATCAGCTCCTTTGGCTTTAACTACCACCTCTATGCCGACGACACTCAAATCTATCTCTCCTCACCTGACCTCTCCCCCGAACTTCTGTCTAAAGTGTCGGATTGCCTCTCTGCCATCTCCTTATGGATGTCCGATCGCTTTCTCAAGCTTAACATGGCTAAAACTGAAATTGTAGTCTTTCCTCCTTCTCGTATCCCCTGTACCCCTACTATCTCCATTACTATTGGTGACTCCACCATCTCCTACTCCACCCAAGTCCGCTGCCTGGGCGTCATCCTGAACTCCTCTCTCTCCTTAACCCCCTACATCTGCGCCCCCTTACTGTTCTGCCACTTTCATCTCTGCAACATTGCTCGCATCAGACCCTTCTTAACTGCTGATGCCACTAAAACGCTCATTCACTCTCTTATTATCTCCTGTCTGGACTACTGCAACATTCTCCTCTCTGGCCTCCCGTCTCTCACCACTACAATCTATACTTAATCCTGCAGCCAGACACATCTTCCTCTCCAAATACACTGCCTCCACCTCCCCTCTCTGTCAATCTCTACACTGGCTTCCTGTTCCTATCAGAATTCTCTTCAAGCTTCTCACCACAACTTACAAGACTCTCTCCTCCTCCACCGCCCCCTATCTCTCGTCCCTTATCTTCATCCACACTCCCTCCCGTCCCCTCCGCTCTACTGGTGATCGTCGCCTCAACTCCAACCTGATAACTACCTCTCGCTCCTGCATCCAAGACTTCTCCCGGGCCGCCCCTCTTCATTGGAACAACCTACCACCTCCTATCAGGCAATCCAGCACCCTCCACTCCTTCAAACACTCCCTCAAAACCCAATTCTTCAGGCTAGCCTACACTTCCTCCACCTAAACTTACCTGCACTCCCCTTCTTCATCCCTGTGTTTCCCGTTTATTCGTCCTCTCTCACTTAGCATGTTAACTCTTATGTGCAAGGTCCTCTTCCCTCTTGTCATCACCCCTCTTCCTTGTCCTCATGACTTCTCACTTTTTTCTCTCCATTGTCTTTCTCTTTCGTTACTCATCTGCTCTTACACACATATCCAGCATTTTTTTTTTTTTCTATTTAAATATTGCACTGGATTTTTTTTTTCTTACTGTATTTAAATTTTGCTTTGTACATGTATTGTATTCCTTGTTCATGTATTTTATACCCTCTCAATCATTGTATTGAATTTTATATGTAACTATTGTCTTTGCTATTGCCTCTGTACGGTTCTGTGGATACTGTGTAGCGCCTTATAAATAAACGATAATAATAATAATAACATTTCTAAGTATGTCATATGTGATGTGAGGTTACCAGAGGATAATGTGGGAACCGCTTGTATTAGCTGTGCTGTCACAACAGAAACAAACATCACAAATTACAGAGTTTATACAGCTTATGAAGACGGCAGTAGCTGAAACTTTTGTCACTAAACATGATTTGGAGAAAATGTCACTTAAGAGACCTTGCTTATCTGTTTCTGAAGCATCAGAGGGTTCAGAATTAGAAGAGGGTGCCTATTTGCCAGGGTATCCGATCCAGAGTCCATAGCATCTAAAGAAGATTAGCCCTGTATTAGTAGAAAACCTTTTCAAAGTTAATTGATAAGATGCTTAATATCCAAGAAGTTAAACAGGATGTACAACTTTAAGACTTAATTTTTAAGGAGCATGAAAAGAAACACATGATTAGTAGGTCATTTCTTAAATATATACACACGAAGAAGCAGAAACTTCTTAGTTGTAAATACGGCCCATTATCTCTATAGAGTGGAAGTATCCTGACAAAAAAGTTGTATCATTAAGTAAAATGTCTCGACTATATCCTTTTTCCCCAGAAGAGATAAGAAGATGGGTGGAACCTCCCAAGGTAGAAGCAGCTCTATCACGCATTACTAAAAGAACAACGCTACCCCTAGAGGATGCTAATTCCTTTAAGGACTGAATGGAAAGATGACTGGAGGTGAGCCTCAAGAAAAATCACTCCATCTCCGGTACGGACATCATCATTTCTGCAGCTAAAAAAAGAAAGACAAGTGCTACAGGACAGCCTGGAGACTCTACTATTACAAAAGGTAATTGTCAAGGTACCACTTCCAGAAGTAAAAAGGGGGTGCTATTCAAGAATTTCCATTGTGGAAAAACAAGATGGGGATTCTGCACAATCCTAGGTTTTAGATAGGTAAACAGGTTCATTAATGTCCGGGAGTCGTTAAGAACTATTATTCCAGGCCTGAGCAGGGAAGCTTTCAAAACATCCATCGGTGCCTATCTTCATATATTAATATATCCTCATCAAAAATTCCTCAGGTTTCACGTGTTCCAGCAACACTTTCAGTTCAGAGCTCTCCCTTTTGGCCTTTCAACATCCCCAAGGACATTTACAAAGGTTCTTATTCCCGTAATAGCGTTTCTTAGGTTGGAAGGAATAAAACTGTGGCCATAACTAGATGATCTTTTGATTGCAGCCAGAAACCAAGCCCAAGCAAAGAGACACACTACAAGGGTCATCAAGGTCTTACAAGACCACGGCTGGTTAGTAAACTGGGAAGAGACAGTTACAACCAGTGCAGAGATTAAAGTATTTAAGAGTAATTTTAGACAGGGTCCAAATGAAAGTATTCCAATCTCCAGAAAGAGAGGAGAAACTAGTGCAACAAATAATGTGAGTCAGGAAACAACCCTGGACATCGTCAGAAGATGGTATGAGGATCCTGGGAATGATATCCACATCTATAGAAGCAATACTTTTGGCAAGGTCCCACATGAGGGCTCTTCAAACAGGGTTCCTAGATCACTGTAACAAATTATGCAGATGGAGAACAACTAATTTACTTGTCCTCAGAAATAAGAAAGGACCTATGGTAGTGGACCAACAGACAAAACCTAAGGAAAGGAAGGTCTTTCAGTACACAATCTATAGTTTTGGTGACAGATGCTAGCACTTCAGGTTGGGGAGCAGTTTGTGGAAAGCATATAACACAAGAAATATGGGATCCAAAACACAGGCAAGACCATTCCAACATAAGAGAATTGAAAGCGGGCTTTCTGGCATGTCAACATTTTCAACGTCTTTTAAGAGGAAAAGACTAGATATACAATCAGACAACAAGACGGTGGTAGCGCACACAAACCATCAGGGAGGAACAAAAAGCAAGAACGTTATGCAGTATGCAGACGTCTGGAATGGGCAGAAGAAAATCTGGAGAAATCAGCGGTATTCATAGCAGGAAACTTAAACATCACAGCAGATTCGCTGAGCAGAGTCACTCTACATCCAGGAGAGTGGGAGTTAGATCAGACATTATTTCAACAAGTAGCAATAAGATGGGGACTTCCAGAAATAGATTTCATGGCGACCCGCAACAATTGAAAAGTGGAAAGATATTTCTCCTGATTCAGAGAACAGCAGTCAATATCATGGCACTATCAATAACATGGGAAAGTCATCTATGATATATATTTCCTCCCAGACCCATGATACAAAGAGTGCTAAACAAGATAAGCTCTTCTCAGACAACAGTAATAACAATCCTTCCCTTTTGGCCAAGAAGACCTTGGTTTTCACAGGTACTCAGTATGGGGATAGACAAACCTTGGAGTAACTCCAAGCCTACTGAAAGGAAAAGTGGACCATTAGGATCTAGGAATATTCAAGCTCATGGCTTGGCTATTGAGGTCACCAACATTAAAAGATTGTGATTCTCATCAAAGGTACATTTTTAATAAATGGTGTATGAGGGATAACCAGAATGTTTTTCCTATGTCGATAAATACAGTATTAGACTTTCTTCAATGGGACTAGCTCTAAATATGTTAAAGGTGCATATTTCAGCACGGAGTGTCATGTGTGATCAAACACTGGCGGATAATAACTATATATATATATTTATATTAAACAATTTATACAGGCTGCCACCAGAATCTGACCTGTGTTTAAGAAACCTACACCACCATGGAATTTAAACATGGTGTTAGATGCGTTAACCAGCAGTCCATTTGAACCTCTGGAAAGCACTCAATTAAAGTTTGTCATGGAAAGTGCCCTGTCTAGTAGCAATAACTTTGGCTAGAAGGGTATCTGACTACAGGTGTTATGGGCAGAGGAACCATACACATGTTTTTCCAAAACAAAGTACTAAGAACAAATCCAGATTTCTTTCCCAAGGTGGTCTCAAAGTTCCATATCAATCAGGAAATCGTTCTCCCTTCACAAGGTCCAAATCCCAAGGCAGAAAAAGAGATTAAATTCCATACTCTGGACTTAGTTTGAGTCTTAAGAATTTATATTGATAGAACGTCAAGTATAAGGAAATCTAGACAACTTTTTTATATACCAGTAGGGAAAAAACAAGGGCATCCAGCCACAATATCTACCATAGCCAGGTGGATTAGGTCTGCAATACAGCTAACCTATGTAGCCAATAACAAGGAGGTTCCGCCAGGCATTAAAGCGCATTCCACAAGAGCCATGCCTACTTCCTGGGCAGAAAAAGAATCGACTTCGACTACAAACCTTTGTAAAGTTGTAGCGTGCTCTTCAATAGATATCTTCTCTAAATAAATTTTCTGGCTTCAGCAGATGCCAGTTTCGGAAGGAAGGCTGTGAGTGCCGTGTATATATATATATATATATATATATATATAT